>FXXK01000150.1:103501-175340 GCA_900184695.1 Betula pendula
TATATTTGAAAGAGGTTGACCTCCTTGTCTCATATTACAATCCTCAGATGTACGAGGTCGGGTAATTTCTTGGTCCTCCGCAGGTACTTGTCATTTTATTCATTTAATTAATATTCAATTCACAATTACAAACTAAAGGGGAGAGTGGCCGAGTGGTCAAAAGCGACAGACTGTAAATCTGTTGAAGGTTTTCTACCTAGGTTCGAACATGGTGAATAACCAAATTCCAATTGAAATGAAATCTTTAGGATAAATCAATGCAATTTAGGAGGACTCAATCGCCCGATGGTAGAGGTCGATCCCCTATCACCTTCGGTGCGAAACACTTTGAACTGATGGGGTAGTACCTTCACCATGCATGACTTTCTCTGGCGATAAATCAACAATTCGAAGTGCTTAACAGATAGGTGGCCATTGTACTTCCTCTTTGAGGTATTTCAGGCCTTCTTTGACCGCTCATTCGCGTCGGCGGTGGTGAACTCAGCACTGGCATTTAATATCTTTGAAGTGCCATTTCTTCCAAGCACGTTGAAAATTCGTCCTAGGGCGGTTTGTTCGGAACTTCAGCACACTTATTGCACCCGATTACGGATTGCATGAAGAAGGGTATCTTTCAATGGACGGAAGAAGCCGAAGCAAGTTTCCAGCTTGTCAAGAATAAGTTATCAGAAGCAACAAGCAACGGATTTCTTAGTGATTCAAAAGGTTCTCGAAGGCTTACACAATGTTTTCTTATATATATGCTGTCCCATGTTTGCTTGTGTAACAGGAAAGCCTTCTCTCGAATTCGAGGATGTGACACAAATAATGACTCTCTTCGCCGGGATGTCAGCAGGTTAGGCAGCTGTAAGGTTTTTTTTAGTGGGGTCCTGAGCTAAGCCTTGGCTAAACCTTGGAAATCTTAATGCCATAATGCCTTTCAAATCCTCCTAGCCATTATCCTACTGCAATAATTCTTGCTATCTTTCAATTGAGAAGATCCGTCGACCTGAGAGACGAAGAAATGGTAGTTGCTCATTTTTCTCCACCCATTTTTTCATAATGATCTTCCGATGGATAAGGGGGATCTTCCAGAGAATATAGATCTACTAGAAAAGAAATATTCGTTAGAGAATGGAGATCGAAAAAAAGTCTTTTGGTAGGCGATTTTTCTCTTTCTCTGAAGAAGCGAGCTACGTCTGGGTTAAACTTGGAGATGGAAGTCGTCTTTCGTTTCTCGACGGTGAAGTAAGACTAAGCTCATGATCTTCTCTTGATCCATCTGAATCACACCCTTGCTGATCCAATGGCCGAGAAAGAGCACTTTCGTCTGAGCACCGTTTCGCGTCAACTCACATGTGCCGAATCGAAAGACGCTCAGATCAGGCAGCCAGAATGGACTGATAGCTCGGATAACAGGAGTCACCACAACGTCGATCAGAAAGAAGACCCCACCGTATGTGCCCATCAGATAGGAAAGATCCTCGTCTGAAAGTCGATGATACCATGCCAAATAGCTGCCAAAAAGCACAAGCCAGAAAACACAATATGTGCACCGGCCACACCTTCGTAACTCCAAATACCCGGATTCGTTACTAAAAAGTGTAAGGCTGATTAGTGAGGTCTTAAAAACCACGTTTGGCTTTTCTTGAACGAATTTGACTGGGATCTTAGTTATTAAATGTTCATTCTTAGTTTTCATAATGAACATAATGAATATAAATATAGAAAAGATAATATGTATATAATTTATTGTCAAGATAAATATTACATGATCCGACAGCATATTTTTTTGATCTCTTTTATTGGTATTGCTTATAAGTAATATTACATTTATAATCTATCGATGTGATAGGTCCCATTTGTTTCTCTTGCAGGAATCAATAGAAAAGGTAAATCCCTTATGATACGCCAGATCCGGCTCGGTTATTGATAGAGTGAATATATCCGCCATTTCTTGAAATCTCTCTTCTGATTCAAAATCGTGGTGTAACGTGTATCCCCCCCTGTTCCGGTCACGAAATAGATGAAATAAATCAAAAAATGGATTTTTGTAGAATCGAAAGATTTGACAACTCTCGCGGGCACAAAGGGAAGGTTTTATGAATCTCCTTACCACCTATCGTCAGTGTTAGTGATTGAGTAATCCCCCCTTCCTTTTAGAGTTCGGTTTAGTGCTTATTATGGGGATAACTCGCATATGAAAGAAGGGATGCTTCAGGCCACAAGATGCCAGCCAGAGGACCATTCTTCCCCTCGAGCGTGAATAAAGCGCAGGAGGTGGGCTTTCATAAAAATTCTCGTAGAATCGAGAATGAAGTTTTCATTCGGATGGACGGTCAGTTCAGAAAGTCGCGGCATTCCACGGCAACATTGAACAGATGTTTCAGGGTTATGAACTTATAATCTCTAATCTGATGATCGAGCCAAATCATTCCCGCAGGAGGTCCGGACCCATTTTTTAATATGTATGCTTTCACTCATAGAAAACTTCTTCCTTTCGGAAAGGGAGGATTAGGAAAATCCTATTCTGCTTCGATTGTAACAAAAGATTCCCTTTTTATGTTGAAAAATAATTGAAATCATTAAAAAAAGGATTCCATCATATTAAGTGATACTCCTGGTTCTCACAAAAGATATCATTTTTTTCAACAGCCTACTTGTTTTTTTTTTTGGGTCCGTGGCGGTTCGGAACTTACCCGACAAGGAATTTCGCAAGATCCCTCTTACCTAACTGGAATCAAAGAATTAGTTAACAAAAAACAAGTAGGTGTTGAAAAAAAATGATTATCTTTTGTGAGAACCAGGAGTATCACTTAATATGATGATACTAAGTCAAAGGGTCGAGAAACTCAAAGCCACTATTCTTGAACAACTTGGAGTCAGGCCTTCCTTCTTTTCGCACTATTACGGATACGAAAATAATGGGAAAAATTGGATTCAATTGTCAACTGCTCCTATCGGAAATAGGATTGACTACGGATTCGAGCCATAGCACATGGTTTCATAAAACCGTACGATTTTCCCGATCTAAATAAAGCAGGTTTTACATGAAGAAGATTTGGCTCAGCATGTTCTATTCGATACGGGTAGGAGAAGAACCCAACTCGGTATTCTTAAAAAAATAGCGCGTTTCAACCCTATTGCAACTGAGATTATTATTCGTAAAGAGATTGAAGGTCCGCCTCCCCTCGTCTTGGTTCTTTTCGTCCACCCTTGGACGCCGAGGCTTTTTCAATGGAATTACAGCGAAGTCGAGTATGGACAGAGAGGGTAGCTCCTTTTCGTTGAAAGCTTTGAAGCAGTAGCTTTGCCACTCTCCGCGCCTCCCTGCCTTCCAAAGGTGCCTAGAGGACGGGCCAGACGCAGCAGAGCGACGACCCGGGAGCGGATTCCCCACCGGCAGGGGGACTGGAGACGGCCATCTCGAGGCACATCACGACCTACAGACATCACCGGCGAGACCTGGGAAGACAACCCGATTGGGAGTCAGAGGATCCATAGTACCTGCAGCCCCACGGACTTCATATTCATCATTTTTGAAAGCGGGGGGAAGGGATCTCTTTTCTGCAACAGAAAAAAGGGATTCGAACCCCCGACACCGTGGTTCGTAGCCACGTGCTCTAATCCTCTGAGCTACAGGCCCCACCCCGTCTCCACTGGATCTGTTCCCGGGAGTACCCTAAAAAAAGAACCTTTCCTCTCCCCAGCCATTTCGGGTTAAGAAGATGTGAAAGGAAAAGAGAAGCAAACGGCAGACAGGACAGGGGAAAGGAGAGGAAAGTAGAATTTGAAAAGTTGACCTCCCCTCCTGTAATGAGTAGAGGAGAAGCCGTCTATACCAATGTACCAACGGGGGGAGGATAGTGTATCAGCGGATAACAGATGCCATCTAACGCACTATACAACCGGCTATACTATAAGCACATAAAATAAAGCGGATTTGATTGGGAAACGGAAGCAGGGGGGAGAGTCTCATCGTGAGTTAGGCCGTCAAGGAAAATCAGTCGATCTATTGGTCAAAGCCCGGAGGTTTCGAAACTAAGGATGGAAAGCCCTACCTAAGGGCATCATCCCCGGAGACCAAAGGTCTTGAGCGACCGATCCGGCAGAACAACTCAAAAGATAAAGAAGTATCGTTAATTTCTTCATGCTCGTTCCAAGTTCGAAGTACCATTTGTACAAATAAGAATCCCCTTCGTTACATGATTTCTTCTTCATATAGATAGATATAGGATCTATGGAGCAATTACTTAGAAGTACATTTTGTGCAACAGCCTTTTCTATCAGGCTCAATTACTTAGAAGTAATTGATCATTATATTCCAGGTCTGGTACCCCAGTTGGTCCTATACATGTGACCCGCTATCAGGAAAGCTCCCTTCTTTCCTATTAGCTAGGTAGCTAGGTTGCTATCCCAGTAGCCCAGTAGCTAGGTATTTTCAGTCCTTCTATTCCGAGTAGCTATTATTCCTATGAATCCATTGCAATACATCAAAAAATGACTGGGTTAAGCTAGCTCATTGCCAGAAAGCAAACAGGAGCTCGTACTTAGATCAGAGGACGCTCATCCCAGGCAGGCAGCAGGGGCTTCGGGTGGAAGGAATGAATCAAGTAATGAAGCTTGTTCGGGGTCGCTAGACTGAGCTGTCGATGTCTCTAGTAAACCAAAGTCATTGTTTAATAGCTATTTTGCTTCAATCTCTCTTATACATGCAAATCATAAAATTGAAGATTTAGTTACGATTAGAAAGACTCCCTTCTCTCTTTATCCATGGATACTTTATAAATTTATATATATGATTTATATATTATAATGCTAATGGGTTGCCCGGGACTCGAACCCGGATGATATCTAACATAATGAATGAAAGGATCCTTGAGGAAGCATAGGATGCCCTGAAAATCATTAACAAAGACTTCGACAAGATCTTCCATTTTTCTATGTAAATAGATTCGCTCAAAAAGGACTCCAGAAGATGTTAATCGTAAATGATTAGGCGCATCGGTTTTGATTCCTCTTCCTATTCCTCGTCCTTGTCGTCGTCTTCATCTTTGTCTTCTTCGGAGCAATATTCGGATGTAGATTTGGAATTTAGTGGGGGTTAACATCCAAAATGGGGTCGCTTAGTTGTTTTCGTGTGAGGGGAATCTGGCACTTTGACACGGCTCCTTCTGGTAGATAGAAAGCTCGGGAACCTCAAGAACCAGAGATTGAGATCGGGCGGTAAAAATCAATCTGATTTATTTCGTACCTTTCGCTCAATGAGAACGAGTTGGAGATAAGCGGACTCGAACCGCTGACATCCGCCACAGGGTAAACCGCCGCCTCTCAGGCCCCCGACTGATTCTACCATAGAGGCCAACGATAGACAATAACTCCCCCCCGAACACAGCTTACAACTTTCATCGTACTGTGCTCTCCAAAGAGCAACTCTTCTCAAAGGCGTAACGATCTGGGCACTGTCTCGGTCGGTGAAATAGACATGTCTGTGAAGATGCGGACTACCTGCACCTGGACAGAAAGACCAATTGAAGCTTCACTGTTCCCTGGGATTGGCTTTGGGCCTTTCCTGAGACAGATGCAGATCCCATGACGGGTGCTTTGCTTTCGAAAAGTAGGAACTCAGACTGAGACTTTCACTTAATAAGGAACCCGGAATCTTTCCTTGCTTTCCACTCGGGGCCCCCAACTCCCATCTCTTGGATTCCACTTCCCCCCTATCGCCCCAACTTCTTTGTCTCTCAAATTGGATCAGTGATCGATTTCTAGGTTATGATGGCGGTCGGGCATACTTGCCCCCATCGTCTAGTGGTTCAGGACATCTCTCTTTCAAGGAGGCAGCGGGGATTCGAATTCCCCGGCCCAGATGCTGACTACCTTAGCGTACGTCGCTCGGGGCCTACAAACCTCTCGTTAGCTCCATCCCTTCTTAAGCCTGTAACATATTTAGGTCAGCGGAGAAAGCGTGTCCCTCATCTGATGATGTATTTTACTATGTTCAACTTTATGTATTCCTCTATCCGTACCCGAGCTCAAAGGCAAGAGCTTGAAGAGAAGAGACTGATTCAACCAAGCAGTAAGAGAGAGATGCAAGAGATCAATTCCCGATGACAGAATAGCGGCACCGGGAAGGGAAGGGTGACATTTTGATTTAAAGACTGACTTTCGTACCCTTTGCAAGAGTTGAGACCGGGAAGGACTGATTTGCTTACCTCTTGTTACTATTCTTTTCAACTATAAACAATGGAATCGCCCATTCCGATATATAAAAAATAATCGAAATGGGCGATTATTTTTGTTAAGCATAAAATAGACATGAATATTTATCTTCGCTTCGCGGGAACAACAAAAACCACCATCTCGCTCTTTCCTTTCTTCGGTGCTACCTTTTTCTTTCCAAGGGATGGGGTTGGGATGTATAATAACCTTTTTTTTGAGGATGCCCGGGAACAACTCCTAGGTCAATTAAGGATCAAATGTTGGAACCTCATGGGTAAGGATAGGGTAATTGAATTGATAGAGAAATTCATAGACCTAGGTGGGATAGGAGGGGGCCCGCACAAGCGGTGGAGCATGTGGTTTAAGCTAATGAGCAAAGGGGGGCTGAACGACAAGATGGAAGTGTCTTTTCTGGTAAGGCTAAAGACGAGACCCGGAAAGTTCCGGCATAGTAGCGCGCCAAGCCAAAGAGCAAGCGAAGCTGCAAACGAAGACCCCCAAAAGGTACAGCAAGTTACAGCCCCCTAGGAAGAGGGTAAGGCCGCTCAAATGGAGGAGATCTTCAGGATGAGTATTACAGAGGACACAAGTGTTTGCCTGGATGACACCCTGAGATATCAGCTTGTCCTGAGAGTTGAGTTTACCCCAGATTGCTAACCAAAGGATCATGGCATGCCGGGGAATAGCCCTTCTATGCCAAACAAGGTGGTGCCATTGCTTGATGGAGAGGGAGGGATTAGCATTATTGACCCAATGATAAAGCACTAACACCTCCTCTCGGCTACAGGGGAAGACATTTCAGGCTTGTTGTTGCCTCTTCCTACCTTGCTTGTTCCCTCCTAGATCATGGGGATTTCCTTGTTTAGTGTCCTTACCAAAAATAGACCCATTTATGAAACTTCTTATCTAGTCGGGCCTCTCGGTCCGTTATTATACCCCGAGAAGTAGAAAGAATTACAATCCCCATCCCGCCTAAAATTCTAGGAATTCGTTGATAGTTCGAATAGATTCGTAGTTGGAGTGCTCGTTGCTCCAGCTCCCGGACTTCCAGATATAACCGGGTACCCTCCGCTTCCCGGCGCTGGGTTTCTTCCCAGACCGTTTGTATCAAAGAAGCGTTCCCCGGGGGAAATGAAAGCAGAATTCGTTCGGATCCTCCCACATGTTCAATCTTGTGATGTATTTTGACTGGGGTATGCCCCTGTGCTCTTGACAGAAAAAAGAACGAATGGATCTTGTAGGGCGTTTGTTAAAGATCGTTTAATATCTGATAACATAACCATAGCTCATGAACTTGTGAGAGAAATTGATAGGCACACGTATGGAGGCAATATCATCTTCTTTATATGATGAAGGCATACGATCGTCTTGAATGGGATTTCCTGCCGTGTAAATGGAACTTATTCTTAAATGGGGCCTGTCGGCGGGGGCCGGGGCTGTGGATGTTTCGGGGGCGGAATCTCCTTCGTTCCCTGATGAGAAGTTTAGATATTGACGCCAATTCCCAGAGCTGGATGCGCCGGAGAAATTCCGCATATTTTGACCAATTCAAGGTGAAAAATGGGGTTGCTCCCTCAGCAAAACTGGGATAAAGTTGAGCCAAAAGATCCCGATTCAAGATAAATTCATGAGGAAGTGGGATCTCTTTAGGATCTACTCCAGCATTTAGAAATTGGTTAATAGGTAAAGATACATGTACTTGATGCCCCGCCCAAGAAAGAGACCCAAGCCCAACCCCGTTTTCACGGTTTAGGCGGCGAGCGAATCTCTTCAGTATACTATCCAGAGGAAGTTCGGGAAGACAAAAAACTAACTCAAGAACGCAAGAGCCCCATGCCTCATTTGCCCATACTGCTCCCGAAAGAATACCTATGGTTAAAAAGATAAACCAATAGAAGCGAAATGTAAAAAGGAAGAAGTTTAGAGTATTTCTTTTTCAATAGTAGCTTGGTCATCTCATTTGACCAATTTAAACTTCTTGATTTGAAATATTTTGTTTTGTTTGAAGTATTTGGAAAAAATTTAGACCCATTGACCAATACAGAAAAGTGTTTTTTTTTTTACTTTTTATGAGATCAATGAAAGTGTTTGAGAAACCAAACTAACCCATGACTGCAAACAGGAAATCCCATTCAAGACGATCGTATGCCTTCATCATATAAAGAAGATGATATTGCCTCCATACGTGTGCCCCAATTTATTCTTATCTATATTCCTCAACTGGTACATTCCCAAAACTTAACAAAAGGATTGAGCTCCGCGCATCCTTGATCTCCGCCTAACCGGGCTAGGCTAGTTTCAGTCTTTGGTTCCTGACTTGATGGGATGGGACTCGAGAAGCGCATCTCTGTTTATATAGTACTTTTGAGATTGATGGTTGGAGGGAAGGCGATTAGGAAGAGGTAATAGGTGAATCAAGGCTAGGCGAGGCACTCCGGCTTTCACTGTCAGCTAAGCGGCAACCAGTCAGTAGGGATTTCTTCGCAAATAGTCATTTGATTAGGATCTTGCTATAGGAATCATATGAATGAATTCAATAGTACCAGGCATTGCAAACCAAAGCCGGTAGGAAGCAACTCCTCCGGAGGCAAGGTAAGCGCTTGACGCAATGAAAGGAAGGAGACAGTTCACCTGTTCTATACAGGAAGGGCCTAAGCATGCTGAAAAGAAGGGGCTATCGACTTTGCTTTCAGCTTGAGCTTGGGAAACAGACTAGGAACTTGATTCAGAAAGAGCTTAAAGGGGCCCTAGCTACAGGCAGGCTCCTCCTCTCTCACTTCTCTTTTCTGCTGGTCAATCGGAGGCCCTGGGACTGAGGCAAGCAAACAAGCAAAGCACAAACTACGAGGCAGCTGTAGCAAGCCAGCAGCTAGAGACAGACGGCTCAGCGTTCGCGGGCACTTTCCACATCGAGATCGGCTTGGTGAACTCGGCCCAAGGTGCTGCTTCCGATGACTGAGTGAGAGGCACGAAGAGCAGGGATCCTCCTCGAAAGCAGCCCGAAAAGACAGATCGAGCTAACAGAAGGTTATATCATATCTTAGTGCGTTAGCGCTAAGGTTATGAAATATTTTAGCTGTCAAGCTAAGGAAGAATCGGGGTTTAAGCCAACAAGCAACTCCTTATCTCGCGAAAGCCTAAGCGTTAGCTATGCCGTGTTTCTTGCTAAGACGAATGCGCGTTTCCGGTGTCTCATCCCTTCTTTTAGTAATCCTTCCTAGTTAAGAATCTCATTCCCCTCTGGTTGGTTGAGCAAGCAACTCTGTATCTCCAAGACCGAAAGCTCCGAGTACGACTCTCAGTAGTAGATTCCGTGATTGTCCTTGGTCCGCAAGTCCATGCCTGGATATGTCCTAATTCCGTATCATATCCTTCTTCCACCGGCGTACCTCCGCAAATGGACTTTCGGCTTTGACTGCCTTTTGTTGGATGCGGGCCATCCGCTCTCAGAAAGGGAGAGGGCAACCTATGGACTCAGCGATCTACTCCATTCGGGAACGGAAAGGCACTGACTACCAGAACTATAAACTAAACGCATGAGCAAGCACGATAGGCGAACACTCACGCACGTGCTTTTCAGGCAGAAGTTGAAGTAGCACCTTTTAGTTAATAAACTCGTATTTTGGATTCACACAGGATTTCACTCCTCACTGAACTGGGGCCCTGCAAGAAGAAGGGGTTGGTTGTTCGGAAAACTAACAGAATGGAAATAAATGGTATAAATCCAAGAATAAAGAGAAAGACAAGAAAGCCAAAGGTTCCCCGTATAGAGGCAGTGGGCCTCTTCGAGCCGGAGTGCCGATAGCTAACCTAACTGGGGAGCAAACTCTAGCTAACAGCTATCCTATCATTTGGCGAGATCAAGGAGATCAGCTCACTTGCATAAAATGAAATCAAATCCTTTCTTTAATGATTCAATTCGTCCTGTTTTTGATCCTTTGGTTGTGGACTCAGGCTTTTGCCCATCGTAGCGCACCTTATTAGAAATTAGAAAACAGTGCCAAATTTCCGTCAGCAGGAGTTGGAATTCTCAGGTGCCAGGTTTCAGCTTAGGTGTAGTCTTCTGAAGTCCCTCGTGTCTAACCCCATTTTAAAGCCATACAAAGTTTGATGGCCGAAGGCGTCCTTGGGGTGATCTCGTAGTTCCTACGGGGTGGAGACGATGGGGTCGGTCCATGGATTTTCCTTCCTTTTGCCGCATTTCACTCAAAGGGTTGAAGGGAGATAGTGCATCAAGCTGTTCGCAAGGGCCAACTTGATCCTCTTCCCCAGGGATCCCAGATGAGGGATCCCTAGGAGAGCCGCCGACTCCAACTACCGTCCATGTACGATCCATACTAGATCTGACCAACTGCCCATCCTACCTCCTCTACGTTCTTGACAGCCCATCTTTGTCTCAGTAGAGTCTTTCAGTGGCATGTTTCGGTCCTCTTTCCCATTACTTAGAAAAAGCATCGGCTAACTAAGCTGTTCACCTTGTAGACGGAGGAGATATAGAAAGTGTGCCGTGCGTAATTCATAAGATTCTATAGTAGTGGTATCCATTCTCTTTATGTGATCCTTCCAATGGGCCTGTTACCTGTAGCTGTAATTCTTGCACCGGGGCCTTCTTTTGACACCTTTTTTCTTTTCTTTTTTTCTTGAATTTTCTATTCTATGCTATCAAGACTTCAGAGTCTCAAGATTTTGTATCTAATCTATATATATAACTTAACTACAGGATTTGGCTTAAATGCTGGGAATTTTATTTTATTTTTAATAGTTTTTTAAACTAAACATGAGAATCAATATTGGATCACATTTGTGTTTTTTTTTTTTCTTCTTTTATTTATAAAAAAGTGGTAAAATTTGTATTTGCGATAGAGGAGAGGAGGGGGCATCAGGAACTGAAACCACATGGATGAGCTTTATATATTATGGGGACTATTTAGGTTTATGATTTCAAAAAGTTAGATTTAAAAATGTGAAATGTGAAAACGTGATTTTTAAAAATGTAATTAAGTATTTGGCAGAATCACAGTTAAGCTTTTAAAATTACGCGTTTTCAAAAAAAGCACCTACTACCTATGATTTGAAAAACATAAATTTTTTACATTTTCAAATCACAATTTTTTTAAAAAGCAATCACAAAGATTATTTTTTTGCAATTTGGTTTAAAAAAACTGTTTTGATTCTTATAGTGTCTACAGTTATTATTGAACGAGCATTTTCAACTATAAAAGTTGCTAAAAGAATATTTTGTAACAAAATGAAGAATGAATTTTTTTCAAATAATATATGTAATCATCTATATTGAAAGACATATTTCTCATAGCTTCGATTCAGATTCAATATTTGATAATTTTGTCGTTCTAAAAGAGAGTATAATATAATTTTAGACGCTTGGTATTTTGTATTTTTGTACTAGTGCTTACATGTTAACTTACTAATATATCTTAATGAAGTCTAATTGCTATACTTTTTGTTGTACACATATTGCGTTATAATTTCTATTTTGAATTTTGTTTACGATAATTTTTTATATAATAAAAACATAATATACAAAGAGAACAAAAGAAAAGAAAAAAAAAAAACCAAAAAAAGTCTTATCGTTACATTTTATTATTTTAGTTCCACTCCTACAAAGATAAATCGCTGGCTCCGCCACCACATCAAACTTTGTCATAATTGATAGAATGATGCTCTTCTTCAACCATCACTAGCTAGATCACTTGAAATTAGTAGTAATCTAAAGCTAATTTAGAGGCTGGACTTAATCGTTTTTACCACTACACCATGGGATTGATTAACAGGCTCCTGATGAGTAATCTTCAGCAACTCTCGTTGAAATCTTTCCATTACAGGCAGTGGCAACCATATTGGCACTATAACCCCATCCTCACCTTTCCTGTTTCTGAACCTTGCCAAGAAGCTTACAAATGGTATGGCCCCGCTCGGACCCCCATAAATTGGCTTACCCGACCCGAAATCGATCCCTCCAAAGCCAACACGTGTTGTATCGGCAACAAGATAGTTTCCGGCTGTAATATATCGTGGACGTCCTTTGATCACCATCAGATCCGCCACTGATCTGATGTACTCTTCACTTATTTCTGACTTTATCTTTTTCACCATCTCCAGTGCATATGCTAATGGATTTTCGCAGAGGGATCCAGCCTTTGTAACTGCAGTTGGGAAAGCAAATGCGTTGCCATAAAATCCATCGGGCACTTGTAGCCCTTGCTTACCGCGCGCGTTGTTCGTGCATGATAGACGAACAACCTGTCCGAAAATAAAGACGTGTGAGAATTTCCAAATTAAAGAAAGGGCCAAACTTCATGAACCACAACTTTCACGTGTTTTGAAATAACTCATTTAAAGTTTAAAAATTTCTAATTTAGGCTATTTGACTTTCAATTTCTTTCAATTTGTTCCCTTCTATTAAAATTTTTCGTTAAATCATGTTAAAATTTTCAAAATATCAAAACAAATTATAAAAAAAATTTCAAAGATTCATGCGTGAGTAGTTTTACAAATGCCGTTAAATCCTGATCGATGCTTAAATTCTATTTTTTTCCCCTAAAAAAGGAAGGTATTTTAAGAATTTTGGTACTCCCTCCATTAAGATTTAACGGAAAATTCTAACGGATTGAAAAAATTAATTGAAAAAAATTGGAATTTTAATAGCTTAAATTGAGAGTTTTTAAATTTTAAATGGGTCATTTCAAAACATGTGGAAGTTCATAAGATTTCTAAAATTTTTCCTAAATAAAGAATACAAAATTGTATTAGAATGACTGAACTTTGCACAATAAGGCATTTTTTACTATAAAAAAAAAAAATGTATAACAGTAGAAAAGAAGGGATATATAAGGATTCCTTCTATTTTCTTTGAAATTGTAGATTATCAAATTATGTGAATTTATACTGTTTCTTGTATCAAATTGCGTGAAAAATGCTACTTACTAAAATGTGACATGCATGACACGCATGTTACTAATGAGAATTGAGTATATTTTCTTCAAATTATTATGCTTTATATCATAAAAAAGCTTTAAGCAAAAAATTGTTTTTGGCTTAGAGTACTAGCAATGGCTTCTCTTATATTTTCCTTAAATACAGGAAATCAAATTACTTTTTGTTTTCCTATCTAAATAAACTCTACAATAGCTTCCCTTATTATTTCCCTATATCATTTAAATATTATTTAAATTAAATGTTAGGAGAAAGAGAAAAAAGATAATCATTTAAATATTGTCTAAAATAAATATTAGAGGAAAGAAAAAACCGTTTATATTGAAATAATGGTAAGGGAAGCAAAAGTGCTATCCTAAATCTAGAATACCTAAGGAAGCCATTGCAGGTTTTTTTTTTAAGAGTTTTTTCTATGTCTAGTGAATGAATGAAATTTAGGAAAGCCATTACTAGTACTCTTAATAAAGAAGAAGTGTCTCCTTTGAAAGTGAAGAAAAAAAATCTTTTAGAAGGGATTTTTTTTATGCCTCAGTAACATGCGCATTTTTAATAGATAGCATTTTGCAAGCCGTTCAATACGAAGAATGGTCTGAATTGACATAATTTGAAATTTTATAATTTCAAAAAAAATATAGTGGATTTTGATCTGAAAAGAAGAGGAGAAAAAGTGAAAAATTGAAATTTTCAAACTAATTAAAAAGAAAAAACTTTAATTTTCATAAAATAATTTCAAAGCAACCTCATTGGGATCCAACTCAAGGGCAATCGTGCGGCATCTCCATAAACAAGCGCTGAGTATCTCAAAGGTGGAGGATGTCCGAAGGTGTGATGGAAGATGCATCCGTATCAATCTCATCTCTTTGGGACCAAAAAAGAAAGACCAATGGACCATGCTGTCCTCCATTATTGCTGTTGTGCTGTTGTTGTGGTTCTCAATCGCTTGCTCCTCGTACTCGTGATGTACGCAGGTTATCCGCGGTGGGTCCCGCGCATTGTAGATCTCTCTTTGCCACACAGGCTGCCGCGACGGTGCAGATGCACCGCTTGCCATCTCTGCGACGGTGTTTAGGAACTGGACCAACCCAAGAGAATCGCTAACAGTGTGGTTTAGTCGTACTGCAAAGATGAATCCCCCACATAGCAGGCGGGTCACCTTCATGAGTTGGAGGACAAATTAGGCAAACAAGTGTTAGAATATATAGGGGTGGCAATTTTTGACACGACCCGCGAACCTGATATGAACACGACACGAATTTTCCGAGTTTGGGTTTAGCTTAACGAGTTATCGGGCCAAACGGGTTGACCCGTTTATGACCCGCTTAGTTAACAGGTCAACCCGTCGGGTGACCCGGTAACTCGTTTAAAAATAAATAAATAAATTGTGAAACCGAAACGCACCGGTTTGCACATTCTGAGAATTTGATTCACTACATTAAATTCAGTCACACTTCACACACAGTTTTCAGTCTTCACCATAGATTCCGCACAGATTCACAAATCGCACGCCGCCGTCGCCTCCCACGCACGCCGCCGGCCGCTTTCTCTCTCGATCTCCCTCTCTCTCTGAACGCCGTAGCTGGTAGCCCGTAGATCTCCCAGACTCCCTCGACGCCGTCGCCTCCCACGCATGCCGCCGGCCGCTCTCTCTCTCGATCTCCCTCTCTCTCCGGACGCCGTAGCCGGTAGCCCATAGATCTCCTAGACTCCCTCGACGACGTCGCCTCTCACGCACGCCGGCGACCTCTCTCTCTCGATCTCCTGATTCCCCCTCGACGCCGTTGCCTCCCACGCTCCCACACACTTTCAGTCTTTCACGGTTTCGGTTCTGATTAGCAATTTAGTCTGATTTTCTCTTCATTCGGGTGGGTCGGGTCCAGTAAACCCGACTCAGAAGGCACGACCCGACAACTAAACGAGTTGTCGGGTCGTGCCGGGTGACCCGGTTATTAAACGGGTCTTGTTTCGGGTGACTCGTTTAATAAACGGGTCGTGTACGGGTTACCCTTAACGGGTTGGCGGGTTAAGCGGGTCAACCCGACCCTGACCCGTCAACCCGTTTTGACAGCCCTAAGAATATATATTGTTTAAACCCGGTGAACCGGGTCACGGATCTGATCAATCGATCCGTGGAACATGTGTGTGGCGTGTGGACGTGTATAGAGACTCCACCAGCGCGTGGAAAGGAGGGCTGGTGCGTGGAAGCGTGTGACGCGCGTGGGAGGACGACAGCTTCTTCAGGAGGCGCGTGAGGGCGTGTCTTGTGTAGGACTGATAATTTTTTACATAACTCGCAAACTTTATACGAACCCAACACGAACTTAAAGAGTTAAAATTGAGGAGTTTGACCCGTTTAATTAAATAGGTCGAGTTATAATTGACCTATATAATCTATATACAATATAAGATACGACCCAAAACTGACACGTGACATAATGACATGACTTGCAAATCTGTCACAAACCCAATACAAAATTAAAGAGTTAGAGTTTAAGAATTTGACCTATTTTATTAAATGGGTCGAGTTAAGATTAACCTATATAATCTTATACCCATACTTCGACACGACACGAACTCAACACACCAACATGAATTATCACCCCTAGTGCAGTGTTTAGACAGGCTAAACCTGCACAAATCCACTGATTTGGGCAAACAAACCACTTTTGGAGGTTATTTTACCAAAACTGATATGGTGGCGGCACATGAGGCGTGTGAACGAGCTGCTCTGCGTGCGATGGCCAGTGGAGACAGGTCTTCCACAGATCGATATACATGTGCCTTGCAAACCTGATTCTGGTTTTAGATTTTCAAAATCTAGTTCGAGAAAGGCTAAGAAGACATTGACAATGCAAACAGAGGCGTGTGGACGATTGGAACCACTTTGAGATCGTCAGAGAAGAAGTAGATGCCAGGAAAACACTCAAAACATTTGTTAAAGGCCTCAGAAAAATGGCTCTCATACATGCCATGTATAAATATATAATAGGAAATATAATATATGAAAGAGAGAAGAGAACGAAAGCTAGCTAAAAAATAAACTTATGAAACGTTAGGGCTATATATATATCTTGAATATATCGAAGTGTATTATATACTATAGGGGAAATTTTAGTTAAATCACCTTAACTTTAGGTCGTTTTGATATGCCTCCCTTAAACGTTATTTTCTCTTGCTTTGATACTTTGAATTTTTAATTTCTATCACTTATACCCCTTCTGTTAGGATTTTTCGTTAAATCCTAATAGAGTTGTGCAAAAATTCTTAAAATACTATTCATTTTAGATTTTTTTTATAAATTTAAATTTAACGGTAAATCCTTACGGAATAGGGTAAAGTGAGAGAAGTTAGAAGTACAAAATACTAAAATGAGAGAAAATAAGGTTTAAGGGAGTATGTCAAAACAGCCTAAAGTTCGGGGGGTCTAACTGAAGTTTCTCCTAAACTATATTGAATATTTATCTTAAGGAAAAATTTCACAAAGGCTTCCCCGAACTTACATGCAGTTTGAATAACTCTTCTCAATATTTGATTTCTCTCAATTTGACCCCTCAAACTTTCAATTTGTTTCATTACCCCCTCCATTAGGATTTTCCGTTAAATCTTAATGGAATTTAGCAAAAATTATCAAAATAAAAAAATACCCTTTATTTTTTTTTATAATTTTTTTTTTGTTTGAAATATATGGGCATTTTGAGAATTTCAAAAAGGTTTGACAGTGAAAATAGACGGGGGTGAAATGAGACAAATTAAAAGTTTGAGAGATCAAAGTGAGAAATCAAATATTGTGAGAAGTTATTTAAATTGCGTAAAAATTTAGGGGGCCTTTGTGAAATTTCCCCTTTATCTTAATTAAAAATATTGTAACATAATATACCTGAATGAGTAGCAAAGGGCATCCAAGGATAGCGCTAGAACCAGGCACGTCATGTAGAAGCTCTTCAATATATGGGCATGGCGGTTGAATTGTGTCACCAAGCTGCTCGAGCGTGATGTCAGCCTCACCTTCAACGAACAAGATACCTTCTCCTGTGCAATCCACCATAAGTTTCCGGTTATGCCCTTCTCTAAGCCTGCCGGCGAAAGGATAGTAATACACCAGTGCTTTAGCTAAACCTTCTCTAATGACCTTCACGGCGTCGACTTTCTGTACCGTCAATGGATTATTGTTTGAGTAAAACATAATAAACGGAAGCTGAAAACGGAGGCCTTCTTGGTCATCTATGTCTGACAGTAGCTTCAACTCATTAGGTGTTGGTTCCGCCGGCATCACTAACTCTGGCGGGCTACGTCTCACTGAGAAAACTAAAGGGGAATAAGGTGCCATAGTCAACCTGCAATCCATCTCTATCGACTGTTGATATATATAGAGAGAGGATCAGTAGTGCTACTTTAAAACTCTCTTCAAAATATAAAAATACTTTTCATATATATATCAAAACTAAGAGGTTGATTAAAGTAGTAAGGGCCTTGATTTTGGTAGCATCCTCATCAAGTTTAAGTTTCAAATGCAAACAATTCATTTGGGCAATTCCCGCCGGTGAGATGAAGCCGGAGTCTCACCTGATTCGTGTGGAGAGAACGCTTTTCACGAGTCCGGAGCTTGCTTGACAAAAGTAAGTACAAAAAATGATCTTGCCTTTGAAGAGTTTTCCATCATAAAATAAAATAAAATAAACCCTTTTTTGAACTGAAAAAAAATACCTCTAAAATTAACAAAGAAAGCCTAATTTTTTGATTCTATGATTTGGGCTTATCTTAAACAATAGGACAATGTTTCCCAATATATGTTATTATTATACGTGATAATACATATGATTATAAAAATTATATACTCTAACGATAAATGTCAATTTTTTAAGAATAAATTTTAAGAACAAATATCAATTTAATAAGAATAGGTTATAAGGATAAAAGTCACACTACAAAATACATGGGCTTTAATGTCGTTTGTTTTCTCAACGCTTTGCTTAAACAACATGAAATATTGAATGTTACGTCGTTTACTTTAAATGATCTAATTAACTACATCGTTTAAAGTAAACAACATAACATTTTAACTTTTTACATAATTTGTTTTAAACGATATTAAAAAGTTATGATGAATTTATGCTTACATTTGCATTTAATTATTTGATGGGAGATGAGAACGTTGCAAGAGCATTTATGACAAAAAATGCTAAATTAGAAAGTTTTAAACAGATAACTTCTTTAAAAATCATAGAGCTTAGGATTGTTTATGATTTAACTTTTGATAGTAGTTTGAATGTATTGTTAGAAATTATTTATGATTTAACTTTTGTAATTTGAATGGTAATATTTATGATTTAACTTTTAGGTTACTTTTTTTTTTTATAATTATTCTATATTAATAATTTTTTGTAGTGAATAAAAATTGATTTTACAGGTTAATATGATTAAATAAAAATATAAAAAATATTTGTAATTTTTTGTACACGTTAAACGCCGAAAAATAATTTCAGTAAAAATTATTTTCCTGAAAATTAATTTTCTTTTAAAATTATTTTTTAATAAAAATTATTTTAAGCCGAAACCAAAAAGCCTAAATAAATTAAAGGGAAAAATCATATTTAATCCCTAAGTTTTCATCTGATTTGAATTTAGTCCTTAGGTTTTCAATTTTAAAAATAAGATCCTTAAGTTTTATTCAAGTTTTGAAATTAGTCCTTCTATCACTTTACCATCAAAATTAACGATTTTTTATTTGTCATGTGTGTCTCATTTGACATGTTAAGGTTTATATCAACGTCAAAGTTAATGGTTCTTTTTTTAATACTACAAATCTAGAAAATTAAGATGACAAAGAAGAAGATTATTGTTTTTTAAGTTTGATCTTTTGTTTTTTTTTTGTTTTTTGTTATTGTTGTTGTTGTTGTTTTTTTTTTTTTTTTTTTATGGATGAATTGGCGTTTAATGATATAACATTGATATTAGGTGTTGATATGAACGCTAGCATGTGAATTGAGACACAAGTGATATATGACAAACCATTCATTTTGATGAAAAAGTGATAAAGGGGCCTATTTAAAATCTGGACAAAACTTAGGGACCATACTCTTGAAATTAGAAACCCAAGGACTAAATTCAAATCATATAAAAATCTAAGGACTAAATATGATTTTTCCCTAAATTAAATGCCTACAAACCACATCGCTTACACAGTCAACCGACATGAAAATTTGTTCAAGTCGTTTAGCACATACAAGTTTCGTTGAAAAAAGAAAAAAAAAAAAAAAAACTACGTCGTTTATATAGACGACGTAAACAATTTTTAAGCCGCCGTCGATCCTTACCTCTAACTCGCAGGCAGCCAAACAGGTACTCTCTCTCTCAGTTTCGTATACCTCATCCTCATGTGCTTGTTTAGAAAATGTGTAGTTCTTTTATAAATTCAGATTTAATCCTAAAGTCATTTACAAAAAAAAAAGGAAAAAAAGATTTAATCCTAAATTTTTTTTTTTTTGAAAAAGAGAGAAATGAATTAGATATATGGAAAAACCTAAACATGAGATATGTTGTAAGTTATTTATTTATTTTTTAATGAGTAAATTTCATTAATCAAATAAGTTCTTATAAAAATAAAAACTCAGCTACAAAGCGTAACTACCAACAACACAACAATACTATAAAGTAGCAACTAACTATCAAGGAGCTCCTAACTCCTACATAAGAGAAGATCGATTTTCTCTATTTTTAATAAATTTACACTTAGAAGTAATCTGAGTGCGGACTTCTCAACAAATTTTTAAAAGAATTTTCTCTTTCGATAGAAAATGCACATCATAACGGATGTTATTTCTTTCTTACCAAATAGCATAAATTGAAAAGCTCAGACAAAGCCTAACCAAAACAAACTTCAAGTTTTTGCCCTTCCAATCTTGCACCTTTCTTGCAATGATCTCATCCCAATCATCAAAAAAACCAGCAATGAGACATCGAATCCATGACAGCAATGAGACATCTAACCTAAATCCAAAACTAATGAGAGCTCTTTTTTCATCTTTTTCCTTGTTTGATGAAATCCAACTTTTTCCACGCTTAAACAATCAAATAAATATTCATAAAAACAACCAATGAGGATGAGTTAGTTGTTGTTGATTCCCATTTTGATTGGTGATCAGATGGGCCTGGTGCTTTATCATTTCGGTATTTTTGTGGTGTTCACTGACGTTGTTGAGAGTGGTTAGGGAAAGGGTTAGGTTAGATACCTTGTAGAACATAGTTATTGGTCTATATATATATATTTTCTAGGGTAGCTAGCTTGAGGATAGGAAAATAGTTAGCCCCAATGCCCCTATTGTGAACCGAAATTCTAGCTCCGCCCGAGCATAAGGAAGAGATATATTTAATTAGCCGAAGTTAGTTGACATAAATATGTATAATAGAACAACCTGTAAAATTTAAATTACCCAAATTTCTCATCCTCTTCTGTCATCCATGTGTTCTTTATTGTCTCCCACAATACAACACAAAGTTTCTTGGCCGGCCTGTTTGGTAAGTAGTTTTAACTTATTTTCCTTCTCCAAAAAAAAAAAAAGTCAATCTTCTTTTAAAACAATCTTCTTCATTTTTCTCTTAAAAATAATTTAAATATTTTTTTTTATTTTTATATTACATCAATCACTTATTATTATTATTCAAACTAAAAATTTAAAACAAAACTCTTTATCAAACACACTCTATTTTCAATAAATTTATGAGTTATATATTCTTCTTTTTAAATTCTACTTAAAAAAAAAATGCTTTTCCTATTGGCAGTTGTCACAGTCAGATTCACATTATTGAGGCCTAAATGTTGGGATCTAGAAGCTAAACTAAACATATTAGAACTTTAGAGAGCAGATTTAATTGTGTTCAACAAACACAAAATTAAATCTACCCACTTTCAAGATGTTGATAGCTAGGGACAAATAAAGATCTCTTTATGTCTAAGGATATCCATGCGTGCACAAAAATATTCCTAACCCAACATTCTTTATTTTGCAGTATCATACATATAGGGGCGGATCCACCGCAGGAAGTTGGGGACGAATGTCCCTTCAAAAAATTTTAGAATTTTACCTCAATTATGAGGTTTTTTTTTTTTAATTTGTCCCTAAAATAAAATTTGATCCCCCACCTTTTTTTAAAAAAATATTTTATTTTATTTTATTATTATTATTTTTTTGTTCTTTGCCCCTCCTTACTTTTGTCGTCACCCAAGCTCTACAATTCTTTGACTTGTGCGCCTAACTCTCTGCAAGCCTATCCATATACAATGAACCAAATGGTCTAAGAGCACCATTATCAGATACTTTATAATTTGTTCATTTCTTTAAATATAAGAAAAATTTGAAAAAAAACTATAAAATGCCACCAGTAGCAGATGCCCTATAGACCAAGTTTCCTTCCTTAAATCATTGCGTAGCTACAGTGTTACCCAGCACTGTAGCTACCCAATGCATTATTATAATCCTTAAAAAAAAACAAACACACACACACTCTCTCTCCTCTGTATCTCCTTCACGCATCCCCCTTTCTCTGTTTTTTTTTTTTTCTTCCTGTCGAGCAGCCCCATCTCCCCCGTTCTCTTCTACAACACCGAAACAGGCCATGAAGAAGCTAAAGAAGAAAGTGAGAGGTAGCTTCCAAGAGGAGATTTCCATAGAGCTAGCCATGAAAAATAATGAGAAGAAAAAGACAAAGCTACGTAAAAGAGAGACAATGAGAAGATAAAGGAAATCTCCCACTGCTTGGTGGAATACACTTTACAAAGGCTTCAAATTGCTTGATGGAGACAATGAAAAGAAACAAAGGCTTGGGTATTCTGCTGCTTGACAGAAACGACGAGAGAGAGAGAGGAAAAAAGAAATTAATAAAAAAAACTAAAGAGTATTTTAATACTATTGGAAAAAATAAAGAGAATCTGTTGTGGGATGTATTTAAATAAGGAAACAAAAAGTAATTTTGTTCCCTAAATATAGAAAAACTTGTTGAAAATCTGATAATAGTGCTCTAATGAAAGACAAATAAATGTCGGGATGACTTTTCTTTTCACTAAAAAAAAAGAAAAAAAAGAGTAAGTTAGAGCTGCCATGTTCAGTACAACCTATTTAACTATTTCTTATTTGCAAGAAAGGCATGTCTCTGTGTTCAGCACAAAAGGGAGAGTTAGTCTAGTCGCATGTTGTATATTATTGTAATCAATTCTTTTCCTTGTTCTTTTTATTTTTGATTTGGGCATAAATTTTTTAATTGTGGGGCATACTCTGAATTTTTTTTTGACAATCTAGGCATGAATTTTTTAATTATGGGGGGTGGGACATACTCTGAACATGCTTATATATTCTCCAACCAATTAAAAAATATAAACAAACAAAAATGAATCAAATAGGCAAGACTTCATAGTAATAAGAATCTTATTATAATATTTTTTAAATTATAGTATACTTTTTTTTATTATAGTATAACTAATCATTTTGATGAACAGATTTAACACGGAACGAGATAATGTTGACCTTTTAATCTTTTATGAAACGAAAGTCGCTTACTGCTTTCAATTAACACAAAAAGCATAAGAAAAAGAAAAAAGAAAAAGAATTTATGCTCAAATTTAAATCTTATTTTTACTTTCAACATTGTTGTCGTCGTCGGGAGTTTCAAGAGATATTATTAAGAGAAAGAATCTATGCTCAAACTTTAAAGGTACCATTTTTCTTGGACCTTATAAATTGTGTTAAGTTTATTTTGCTAATAATTTATGAATTATGTTTTTGTGTGTTTGTGTTACCATGAGAATGTGAGATTAAGATTTTGAATCGAAAAGCTATTTTGATGTAGAATAATTATACAAGTTTTTTTTTTTTTTGCTTTTAGCCTTCATTGTTGAATTTTGTTGGTTAATTTGAGGGGTTTGAATTAATTTTTATCTTGGTATTCTTTCACTTGCTAATGGTAATAAGACCTATAATGAAATTCTAACAAAAATCTTATACTTCTAAATATTTTTCAGGTTAATTTTTAATCTATAAATTTCTCTTAAAGTTAAGAGAAATATGGGCAAACCAAAAATACTTGTGACACCCGAGGAATTCTAATCTCTTAAAAATGTTATTAAACTTAATGATATATGTTCTGGAAACATTATTATTTAGCTATGATAATGGTTTTAGAGGTGTTCATGAAGTTTAAGAAATTTTTGGTTAAAACCCTTAAAATTCTTTTTAGAAAAAGATTATTTTCTAACGACCAATCTTGTAAGTATCAAAAACTGGTCAAACAAACTCAGTTTTACTCAAACTGAAGCCCGTTATGCTTGTAGAGAAACCCTCTACGACATAGTAGATTTTCAAAAAAAATCAACACATTAACCTTTTTAGGCATAAAGATGACTATTCATCGCCTACATGGTACTTTTGACTCAGACCTTATTTCTAAAAAGGAGCCTCACCAATATGATTTTATAGCATAATTGGACTCCCTTTAGTATATATATGGTTTTTACTTTGATTTGGTGAAATCGAAATTCAATTCCGAGGCAGTTGACTTTATAGCCTAAAAACCGAGCTTTAAAACCTCCAACTGTCGAATTTAGTTTAAAACTGCTAAAATTACTAGGTAGGACCGGCTCTTTACTGATTTGGAAGCTTAGGGTGATGACACATGGCAGTAGAAGAAGCTGCTGGAAAGAAAGAACAAAAAAAGCCAAAAAGTCTAAAAGTAAGCTTGACTTGGTGAAGACTTTGAATGGCTTGCATGGAAAGTTTGTTTTCTATGCAAAAATGGACTGATCTGGCGTGAGGGGCAGGTCTCTTGAAGCCTTGGCTTCACCTATAAATAGGAGAGGAGAGCCCAACACTGAAATCACTCAGTTCTCGCACCCAAAACAAAAAAAGTCCTTCCATTCACCTCACTCACACATTCTCACGGCACCTAGGGGTTTTTGAGGAGTTCTTCTCCAAGCTATCCAGAACTCATACACAATCATCCTTGAGGTATCTAGAAGGTATTCCAACCTTTAGAAGTCATTTTTTTAGCTTCAAAACCGGCTCAATAGATAGGTGTTGGAAAAATTTTGTGGTTTTTCACAAACTGCTTGCATGGGCTGTATATGATCACTTAGAAGGGTTTTAAAACTATTTTGTATCATGTTTCCATTAATCTTTGAGCTTTGGAATCATGAGAAAACACCAAGAACTCATCCTACACCCATTCAGCCTCTATAGGGTATTTTGTAGGTTTTTTATGCTAACCTGTTTTGTTAATCTATCTTGCTAATTTTTGATATATCTAACATATATTTGATGTATCTAATATATGTTTGAAGTATGGTTGTTATTGGTTAGTTCAAGGATCCTAAAGTGCTCAAAAGAATTAAACATCGAAGCAAGCAAAGCTTGTTTTCAAAGGAAAATGGAAAAGATTTAAAAGACTTGTAAAATCAACCTATATATTATTTGTTGGTTGTTATTTTTTAATCTTATAGTGGATAACATTCAAACTCATGTGTAAACGTTATGGTGACTCTGTCCTTCGGCGGTATAAGCATGAAGTTGAGTAAAAATTGGCTATAAGAGATTCTTACAATACTATACATATAACTCATAATAAGCCCTTACTAATAGTGGAGACGTTTATGCAGTATTACCTCTTGTTTGTTTAAATACTCATATCGAATTATGCTCTTATTTCGGTCGGGTATTCGAATGCAATATTGGATGATTTACATTATTGTTAACGAGATCCTTATGGCATGTCCTCACTTATGTTGATTTCATAAGTTAAATGCTTTAAATAAATTTATGAACAATATGTGAGAATACTCACAAATATGACTTGTATATATATATGAGTATACGTATGGATAAAATCAAATGGAAAATGCTACATTTTATTCTCTTGTCTTTCTCCATTCCTTCTATTTTTTAAAATCATCATTAGATCTGTGGTCCTCATGTGAGTTATTACATGGAGACCACAGATCCAATGGTGATTTAAAAAATTATAAGGATGAAAAAATGATACTGGTAGATGCTGTAGCATTTTTCAAATCAAATAATGAAAATGAAGTGATGGATAATAATAAAAGCTAAGAGTAAGGATACTAAGACTGACCAATTATTATTGATTGATACTAATACATGTTATTTGTCTATCCATATTGCTAGGCAGTGGTGGATAGTATTATTCTGCAAGAAAAAGAGTAAGTATGGAAGTACTTACTGGGGCTGACGCTGTTTTCTTTTATATTCAGTTATTGTTTATTCATTTGCATGTATTATAAACTGCTCATACAATACATATGCATACTCTGTGAAATGATAATGATGTGACACTAAGCTGGTCAGTGGCGGGAGAGATGACTGATCCAATGGACAAAAAATGTCTTGTTCTAGCTGGGGATGTGGCGGGGGAGATGACTGATCCAGTGGGCAAGAACCTTGTCTCTAAACTAGGTAATAAGAACAAAGGCTAGAATGTCGGTTCTAGTGCAAACCAATAATCTGCTAAGAGGGGAAGGTGTAACAGTGCGTTAATCCGGGGTTGACCTATTATGAGCAGAGTGTAATTTCATGCTGTATTAAGACTGAACATAGCTTTCATAACGATGCATGAAAACTCATTCATTTCATTCATTATATCTGTCATATGCTTGTTCAATAATTCAATTGCCTGTTTATATTGGGATACAGTAGACTCACTTGTTTGTCTATTTAAATGTGATTATGTCATATTTACATAGACTGTGATGCAGGAAACGAAGGCGAAGACCCCTTTATCAGTTTTGATGATTATTAGTTACTTCTATATAGAGATGTACTATATCCTGGAGGAGACATTAATTTGCTGTGAATATGTCTTTTCGTATTTTGTATGTTTTGATTTTTATTAATTATGGTTTATAATATATCTAAACAGCTTGATGTTGCAATTGTATGCTGTCTGTAATATATGCTACAAATATCTTTTATTTGGTGCATCTGGTATGCACATGTTTATAATATTAAAATATCTAACGTATTTTAATTCACAAGGTATTTCAGTTAGCTCTATTATATAATTTAGTTGTTCCCTAATGTTTTTAAAGAAAAAAATATATATATTCCGCTACGAGACTGATAGGGCTGAAAAAGGCGGGCCGGTTATAACCGCTCCGCCATCGCTAACTGCCTAAAACCGCTAACTGCTAACCTCATAACCATATAACCACCTTCAAGGCGATTGGAAAAAAAACCGCTAACCGCCTTAGGCGGGGCGGTTAGTGGTTTTGGTATACGCGGTTAGCGGTTATATATATATATTCAACATATATATATACACACAAAACTACGCCGTTTTGGTGTTTAACACCAAAATGGTGTCGTTTGACTTAAGGCTGAGAACATTTTAACTTAGCCCTAAGTCAGTAAATCTTCCTCATTTGTTTTCTCTCACTCACTCTTAACGCCACACATCCCACCCAAACTTCTTAGCCTAATAGCCTCAGAGATTTTGAAGTCTCTCGTCCCTCTCTCGTCATCCATGAACTCACACATCTCTCTCATCCCTCTCATTCCTCTCGTCGTCCATGAACTCCATGAGTGCCTATATTTTGTCGTTTGGGTCGTTGGTCGATCATGTCGATGATGTTGTGGCACTTCACCACGTTGGGGTTGTCAACGTCGCGGAGGATCTCAATCTCGGTGTAGGTCTGGCGGACATGGTGTGAGTTAAACCGGAACTAGATCTAGCGTCGCGAAGGATCTCGATCTTGTTAACGAACCTTACAGACCCTCACCTTCATTGTTTCCTCCATAGTGACAATGATCTTGTTATTTTGTTTGATATCATCTACAAATCTACTCTTGGGTTTGATGGATTTTAGTTGCTTATGGATTTTTTTAATGGGTTTGCATAGATTAGTCTCTAGGATTCGTTACAGAATTTTTTTATTTTTTTATTTTTTTTTTAGCAAAAAAAATAAAATAAAATAAAAAGCGGTTATAGCGGGGCGATTATAGGTTTAAATAACTGCTAATAATCATCGACAATTTCAAGGTTCTTAGTTCAAGACATACTCAAATTAGTTGGAGTACTCCCTTTCAAAGGATGTCATATTTTGTCTTCCATGCTATGTCTTTGCTAAGATTTTAGTTGGGGTTGCGCGCGTGGTATGTAGACTGATGAATTGATTAAACGTCTATACTTGCAGGCCACCATTTAAACCTATAGAAATGAAAATACATGTCAGAAGTAAAACAAAAAAAATGTATAAAAGGTTATACACCGCTAATGCAACAATTAAAGTATGAACAAATTTTATTAGGTATTTAAATATGCTTACATGGAATTAATCGCCTTAGAAAGAGCTCACAAAACATGGAAATTTTGTTTATATTATATTGTTTTGCATGAATAATATGTACTTCAGAGGCACTTAATTTATTATGTTGCATTCTTTTTTTTTTTTAATGTATGAAATTAATTTCATTAACAGCAAAAGAAAATTACACCTCAATCTAGTATAAAGCTAGAAAAACCAAGAACCAACAATACAACCCAAAGGACTGCAGTTGTATACCTTGTTTTTGAGCTTTTGAATGTTACTTACTGCTCAATTCTTTGTAATTCATAAGTAGTCTGTATCATTTGTATACCTTGTTCTTGAGCTTCTAGTTTTTTTTTTTTAGATTTATTAATGTCTGCAGTTTTACTGTTTGTATAGAAATAAAAAATTATGCAGATGGTTTTGTATAGAAATAGTTGGGCTTATGCTTTGTTTTGGTTGTATTGTGGAGAAGTGTAAGTAGGAGAGATAAGATTTAGTAAAATTAAGCTTATTCATTATAAAAAAAAATAAAAATAAATAAATAATCAAAAAGACCGAAACATACACTGTTGGGAAAATATTCCCTAGATGGGTCAATGGGCTCAAAACGGGTTAACAAAGTGGGTTCCATAAGATAAAGTCCAAAGCTCGGCCCATTCAAAGAAAGATGAACCGGTCAAGACTCCGCAACTCTCGGTAAAATACCGAGAGTCCAAAGGGCCTCAAATCTGCGTCCCGGATATATCGCGGATCAGTTCAACAGACTTTCGGTGAAATACCGAGAGTCATGAGGGTCTCAAATCCACATCCCGGATATGGTGTATTCCCTGAGAGTAAATAGCCTAGAATCGGGAAGCAATGGAAGATCACTGATTTGGCGCCCAGATCCTAGAATATCCCTAAAGATGAGGAAAAAGATTCAGACGCTACTCCAAGAGAAAGTATAAAAGGAAGATGAATGGAACAGGAAAGGTACGTGAGTTTATTGCGAATATTTTGCTATCAGAATTTAGAAATCTTGGAAGCCTTACTGACTTAGGCATCAGAGCTATCTCCCGCCGGACACCCCCGGCAAGGATCTCTGATTTTTCTCTTTTGTCTAAACAGATTACCAGAGATATACCCAGGAGCCTCCACCTTCGATACTTGGTGTTCATCATACCGGAAACTGTTCTAACAGTTTGGCGCCGTCTGTGGGAACGATTCAATATCGTTTTCGAAAATCAAAACCGTAATGGTGAACACTCGATCAACCCAGACTGCTCCTCCTCACGGAGCCGTGAATGCAGAGGCTCCTCCTCGCCCTCCCCCAAATGTGGCTGCGTTACAGGCAACCATTGAACGGATGCAAAGAGATATGGAAGAACTGCAACGGGTCAACGCCACACTACGGCAGCAAGCTGGAAATGGCGAAGAACACAGTAGTCACAACCATGTGAACGACAATCAAGAAGGAGACCCTGAACCTTCGAATCATCGAAGTGGAAATCAAGGGAGAGATCCTGAACCCTCAGTCCAGACAGGAAAACGCCGGAAGACCAAAGCAGGCGTGAAGAAACTAAGGGAGGTGGTCGCAGCCTTAGAGAAGAAATGTGATCTCCTACAGGAGTCCTCACAGAATGGTAAAGGTAAAATCTCCGTAGTAGATAATCTATTACAGGGAATAGCCTCACCATTTATTGAGAGGATTGTGGCCATGCGCCTTCCTAATAAGTTCAAGGTGCCCAGCATCCCAATCTTTACTGGGAAAGAAGATCCGACCGAGCATTTGGATCAGTACCAAGCTCATCTCGATCTCCATGGTACGTCCGATGAGGTGGCTTGTCGGGCTTTTCCTCTGACCTTAGGGGGAAATGCCCGAGATTGGTTCAGGAAGATACCCCCAAGTTCTATAGACAGCTTTGCGGACCTGGGAAGAAAATTCCTAATCCAATTCTTCACAGGGAGGAAACGCAAGAAGTCTTCGGGCCACCTACTGACATTGGTTCAAGGGAAAGATGAATCTCTGAAAGAATATATAATGAGGTTCAATCAAGAGAAACTGTCTCTCGATAACGTCACCGATGAAATGGCTTTCGCAGCGCTATTTCGGGGAATCCATCCAGGCGGAGCCCTGATGATGGAGTTAGCAAAGAAGCAACCAGACAATCTTTAGGAGTTCATGGATAAAGCAGAAGAGTTCATCAACCAAGAAAAGAATCTGAGAGAACTTAGGTTCTCTCGGCAAATACCGATCTCGGCCCAGAAAGAGGGCGAGAAGAAGAAGAAGAAGGAACCCGAAGTTCAAACCATAACCAACCCCCGAGTCCATAAGAGGTACAGTGATTATAATTTCATTCCTTTAAACACTGATGTAACAGAAGTTCTTATGGAGATCAAGAAGGACCCGGGGTTTGTTCGCCCTCCTAAGATAGTGGGGGAACCGCTGCTCAAAAATCAACACAAGTACTGTGCCTATCATGAGGCAAATGGCCACACCACCGAGGGGTGCATAACCTTGAGGTTGCTGATTGAGAAGCATATTGGCAATGGAAGGCTCGTTAAGTTCCTGGTAGACCAGAGGGATCACCGAGACCACAACCCAGAGGAAGAGCGCCACCCTCGGCAATACCCAAGGAGGGAGGACCAACCACGACAGTATCCACTGAGGGACAACCGGACTACAAGGAATCCACACCGGGACTACAGAGCACAAACGCTTCCAAATCCTTGAGACCGAGACCGGCGAGAAGAGGCCCGGAACCATGAAAGGGGACGGGAAGAACCGAGACGAGAACGGGGTAGAAGCCATGGCCAAGCAAACCGGCAAGTCCTGGGTGAAATACGGACAATATCCGGAGGATTTGCGGGGGGTGGAGAGACCAACTCCGCAAGAAAGGCTTACGCTAGACAAGCCAAAAGGTGGGAGGTCTACACATTAGATCGACCTCTCAAGACGCGTAAGAAAGATTCCCTCATCATCGGATTCTTCGATGATGATTATGCAGGAGTAAGTCGACCTCATACGGATGCTTTGGTTGTCTCGATACAGATTGGAAACCACAATGTCCATCGCATCCTCGTAGATAACGGAAGCTCAGCTGACATCCTCTATTGGTCAGCCTTCCTACACCTCGGGATCTCCCGAGACAAGATCATCCCAGCAACATCCCCTCTTGTGGGATTCGCCGGAGAACAGGTCTATCCTGTGGGGTCCATCGAGCTCCCAGTGACTCCCGGAGAATTCCCGAGACAAAAAACCATCATGGTCAAATTCCTCGTAGTTGACAGACCATCTACATACAACGCAATCCTGGGCCGAGCTGCTTTGAATGAGTTGGAAGCAATAACATCAACAGCTCATCTCAAGATGAAGTTCCCAACTAAGGAGGGAGTAGGAGAAGTCAGAGGTGACCAATGGACGGCACGTCATTGCTACAATACTTCTCTCAAAGATTTGCCAGAGAAGTCCAAACCTAGAGAAGGGGCTAATGAGGGAAGCAAATAGCAACCAATGTCTGGAGAACCGGTGGAGGAACTGGAGGAGTTCGAAATCGGCGATTCCAACAAAAAGGTCAGAATCGGATCCCAATTACCCCGAGAACAAAAAGAGGCGTTAGTGGAGTTCCTGCGAAGAAATGCAGACGTGTTCGCATGGAGCCATGAAGATATGCCTGGAGTAAACCCCTCGGTGATAACTCATCGACTCAACGTAGATCCGAGTCACAGACCCGTGAAACAGAAGAGAAGATGCTTCGCCCCCGAGCGGAATCAAGCAGTCGCAGCCGAGGTGAAAAAACTGTTACAAGCGGGTTTTATCCGAGAGGTAGACTACCCCGAATGGCTAGCTAATGTAGTCTTGGTAAAGAAATCAAATGGCAAGTGGCGAATGTGTGTGGACTTCACCGATCTCAACAAGGCTTGTCCAAAAGATAGCTTCCCCCTACCTCGGATAGATCTGTTGGTCGATTCAACCTCAGGCCACGAACTCCTCAGTTTCATGGATGCATTTTCCGGGTATAATCAAATATACATGCATGAGGTAGATCAAGAAAAAACCTCTTTCATCACTGACCGGGGATTATATTGCTATAAAATGATGCCTTTTGGGTTAAAAAATGCTGGGGCTACTTACTAGAGGCTAGTAAACAAAATGTTCCGAGAGCAGGTCGGGCGAAATGTGGAGGTATACGTGGATGATATGCTTGTCAAAAGCATCCAAGCAAGAAGCCATATAGAAGACCTGACAGAGACTTTCAGAACGCTCAGACAATATCAGATGGAACTGAATCCCGCTAAATGCGCCTTCGGCGTAGCTTCTGGAAAATTTCTGGGATTCATGGTGTCACAGAGGGGAATCGAAGCAAATCCCGAGAAGATACAAGCAGTACTGGATATGCATCCCCCAAAGACCATGAAGCAGCTACAACAACTAACCGGGAGGATAGCGGCATTAAACCGTTTCATATCCCGATCTACAGATAAGTGTCTCCCTTTCTTTAAAATTCTCAGAAAGGCATTTACTTGGAGCGAGGAATGCGGGACAGCCTTCGAAAAATTGAAAGAATATCTGAGCAATCCACCACTCTTGAGCAGACCAACCGAAGGAGAGATACTATACCTGTACCTGGCAGTATCACCTTCAGCGGTAAGCTCAGCCTTGATCCGAGAGGACAAGGGAGTCCAAAGGCCAGTCTACTTCACCAGCAAAGCACTCCACGGAGCCGAGGAGAGATATCCCCGGTTGGAAAAATTGGCGTTCGCCCTGGTAGTCTCAGCTCGGAGGTTAAGGCCATACTTCCAAGCCCATGCTATTAGAGTCCTCACCAAATACCCCATGAAGAAAGTGTTGCAAAGGCCAGAAATCTCAGGAAGGTTAATCAATTGGGCAATAGAGCTTGGGGAGTTCGACATTGAGTTCCACCCGAGAACCGCAATCAAAGGACAAGCCATGGCAGATTTCTTGGTAGAATTCTGTAACATCCCAGAATCCGAGGAACTCCTAGGAAATGAAACTTGGGTGATATATGTAGATGGATCATCCACATGCACTCGCAGTGGGGCTGGAGTAATCCTGATAAGCCCAGAAAAAGAAGAGCTAGAATTCGCCATCAAGATGGATTTCGCTACCACCAACAATGAAGCAGAATACGAAGCAGTCCTAGCTGGTCTCGGGATAGCCAAAAATCTGGGAGCCAAAAACTTGGAAGTCAGAAGTGACTCTCAGGTAATAGTCGGTCACATCCAAGGCGACTATGAAGCTCGAGGGGAGAAGATGATCAAGTATCTTGCAAAGATCCAGGAGTACCGAGCCGACTTTGACCGGATAGTATTGACAAAAATTCCGAGAGAAGAAAATGTCAGAGCCGACACCCTAGCTCGGATAGGATCAGGGTCGGATGAGGAAATCGATGCATCCAAGCGTAAGGTACGAGTCTTGACTAAGCCTTCTATTACTGAAAATAATGATATGATGAACATCAACATCGAGGATCCTAGTCCGGAATGGGCTAAGGATATCACTCAGTATTTGAAAAACGGGAATCTCCCTAAAGACAAAAAGGAGGCTCGGAAAATCAGGATGCGATCAGCAAGATACACCCTCAGCGGGGATACTCTATACAAGAGGGGTTATACGCTACCTCTCCTTAAGTGCTTATCAGAAACCGAGGGTGAATATGTCCTCAGAGAAATACACGAAGGCATTTGTGGAAGCCATATGGGAAGTCGAATGCTCGCTCACAAAGCGGTCAGGGCCGGATATTACTGGCCAAAAATGAATGGAGATTCAGCAGAACTGGTCAGACATTGCGACAAATGCCAGCGGTTTGCCCGAGACGAAAAAAGCCCACCAGAAGAATTAAGTCCGATTTCATCACCCTGGCCCTTCACCAAATGGGGGGTTGACATTGTGGGACCACTACCACTAGGAAAAGGAAGCTGTAAATTCCTAGTAGTGGCAGTTGATTATTTCACCAAATGGGCAGAGGCGGAGGCCTTAGCCGCAATTACAACGGGGAATATCAAGACCTTCCTTTGGAAATCCATAGTCTGTCGATATGGTATTCCATATGCATTCGTCACCGACAATGGCAAACAGTTCGACTGTGATCCATTCAAAAAGTGGTGCGCAAAGCTGCAGATCAGAAATTTCTTTTCTTCACCCGGTCATCCGCAAGCTAATGGTCAGGTAGAAGCCACAAATAAAACTCTTATGAAAATATTGAAGAAAAAGCTGACCGAGAAGAAAGGAGCCTGGGTGGAATTTATCCCAGAAGTCTTATGGTCTTACCGCACCACAACCAGGACCCCCACAGGGGAGACACCCTACTCCCTCACATTCGGAACAAAAGCTGTCATCCCAGCTGAAATTGGGTCTCCCAGCTTTCGAGTTTCTCACTACAACCCTGGGCTCAACGACGCTGGAATCAACTTACATCTAGACTTGTTACCAGAAAGAAGAGAAGAAGCAACAGTGCGAATGGCCGCTTATCAGCAAAAGTCAGCCCAGTACTTCAACAAAAAAGTAAGGCCCAGAAGCTTCAAGCTCGGAGATTGGGTTCTCAGAAGAGTCACTATCGCCACCAAAAATCCAACCGAGGGAAAACTAGGACCGACCTGGGAGGGTCCATACCAAGTTATCCAGAACCACCGACAGGGAGCATATCATCTACAAACAGCAAAAGGCAAACGACTACCAAGGCCATGGAACGCGGAGCATTTAAAAAAGTATTTTCCATGAATACTGTTGTATTTTCCTTATTATTTCTTCAGGAAATCAATAAAAGACACTTGCCACTCAGACAAATACAGATCAGTTCTATCAACCACAAAAGTCTCTACGGATAAATCTTCATCATCTGACGCCGAAGTTAGTTGATGAAGTACGGATAAATCTTCATCATCTGACGCCGAAGTTAGTTGATGAAGTACGGATAAATCTTCATCACCTAACGCCGAAGTTAGTTGATGAAGTACGGATAAATCTTCATCATCTAACGCCGAAGTTGGTTGATGAAGTACGGAAAAAAATCTTCATCATCCAACGCCGAAGTTAGTTGATGAAGTACGGAAAAAATCTTCATCATCCAACGCCGAAGTTAGTTGATGAAGTACGGAAAAAATCTTCATCATCCAACGCTGAAGTTGGTTGATGAAATACGGAAAAAATCTTCATCATCTAACGCCGAAGTTAGTTGATGAACAAAACGAGAAACCAAGCCAAAACTAAGTCTTGGCTCGGTTCTCGGGGGGATATAGGCTCCAGCCAAAGTACTCGTATTCTCCAGGAATAATAATGAGGCCTCCCCTCGGTAAGACTAAATGGCTTCTCGGCCCTAAGAATGCCCGCTTCAACCAATACTTGCCTCGTCGCCTATTTTATTAACTCCTTGTTTAGCTTAGGTTAATTCTTGTACAAAAGATAAACATACTCAAAAGTTCTCTCTTAGAATTCAGTAAAGTACAAAATGTGTGTGGCTCTACACAAAATCTGTGCTCAACACAAAGGCAAAAAAAAAAAAAAAAGAAATCCTATGAACAACCATCTCTGGAATCTTCACTACCCGATTCATCATCAGACTCAGAAACATCTGAAGGGAGTGAAGGCAAAGAATGATCCGTAGGAAAGCCCATCCGCTCCGCCCAATTCAGAACATCTGGAAACAGCTCATCTCCCATATAGTGAAGCTCACTACGAGCAGCCTCGGGAACAGGAAGGAAATCAGACTTCACGGATGCTGCTTCAAAATCAAAGAGGTTGGGGTGCAATACCAAGGTACGGAAGGCTTCAAAACCCCAGTTGAAACCCCGAGCCCAGCTGTGATCACGAAGCCAAGGAAGGAAGGATAACTGCTTAAAATACCGAGCAACTTTAGCCTTGAAATAAGATAGCTTCTTCTTCAAGTATTCGCATCTACCTTCGGCTTCCTCAAACCGTTCGGTGGCGGCCTTCAACTTGTCCACGACCTCTTCCTTCTCAGCCTTGGCAAGCCTTGCCTCTTCGCTCAAGAGATCTCGAGCGGATTCCAGAGAGGTAGCAACTATTTCCGAGGCATTCAACCGAGCTTCCAAATCCGAAATCTTCTGAGCTTGCTGCTCCTGCAGAAGGGAAGAGTCTCGGGCTTGCTGTTTAAGCACAGAAATCTGCTCGTCTTTTTCTTCGCACTTAGCCTCAAGTGAAGAAGAGTGTTGTTGACTCTCGGTTAGAAGCTGCTGTAGCTGAATTGCCTTAGCTTCAGACTCTTTTAGCCGAGCCACTTCGCGTTCAAGACTCTGCAGCTTTACGCGCATCTCGGACAATTCCTGAGGATGCTCCTTTAAGTACTCTTGATATTCTCGGTACAGGACCGACAGCTTCACCGCGGACTGAAACATAGAAAAAATCAAGGAGTTATACAAGGCAGATAAAGATTTCATAAAAATCAGCGTGCCGTTACTTACTTCAATTTGGTGATGAACTATGATATCAGCAAATCTCTCGGAGGATGTCCTGCCCGCTCCAGGTCTTTGAAGATAATTCTCAGGAGCTAAAGCCTGAAGGGCCTCAAGTGGACATCCAAGAAGACCCTCTCTCAGGGATCGGATGGGAAGTTTGCGAGCTGAAGTCTCCCCAAAAGGTACCTTAGGCTGATTCGCAGCAGGGTCTCGAGAAGAAGTTGGCATATCTTCCCTTCTTCTCGGAGATGAAATAGGGGGGTCCGCATCAGCTCGGGATAAAGGAACTTGGGGGGTGGAAGAATTTTCTGGAGCCTTCTTAGTTACTTCCACTGAAGGTTCAGCCGAGACATCCTCTCGGATAAAGTTCTCATGACCAGACCTCACGGAGTCAGAGTCATCTAGAATTTCATGCACTGTTACAGGAGAGCCTTCAGCACCTCTTGGAGATGAAGTGTTTCTAGAAGGGAATAGAGGTGTGGGCAAAGGAAAGCTAGGCTCTGAATACATGACACTGGCTTCATCAATTAAGTCGCTGAGATGCACGCTCATGCCGATACCCAAGTCAGCTCCCCTCATCTTCTTTGATTTCTCCTCAATAGGAGCCTTACCTTTGTCCAGAGCCTTCCTTTTCTTCTGGGCAACGGTCTTAACCCTGCCCCCAACTGGGCCAGCTCGGACGGCATTGCTCGTAAATTTTTTACTCCGAACTCTAGGCTCTACTAAACCTTCTCGGTTGTCAGACTCAGGATCAGAGTCAGGTTCGTTTTCTACCGAGGCCAAGAGTTCTTCAATCTCAGCCATCTTCTGGGCGGATGAAGTAGCCTTGTCCCGGCGCAGCTCGGATAATAGAGTTTGCACCGGAACGGAAGTGGGGCCTTGAGATACATCAACAAGATCTTCCAAAGTTGATCCTCTCGGGACCTCAGAAAAAGGTGCTCGTCTAACTTCTGAGGCCGGCTTCGTTGGAGGCTTAGTTGGGCCTTTCTTAGCCTTTTGTTTTGGCTTAGACGCAGCTCGACTAGATTTTTCAGGAGCCGCTCGGCTAGATTTTTCAGGAGCCGCTCGGGTTGATTTTTTAGGAGCAGCTCGTCTCGGTGGTTGAACCTTCTTGGGCTTACCTTTCTTCCTCCAAACAGACTTAATTCTCGGGAATCTGATAGCCCAGGTACCTCCTCATGTTCTCAGTTGTAACAATATTTGTCAAACTGCATCCTCTCTATATTCATAGTCTCGGGAAAAGGCGAGCATGGTATTGACTCTAAGAACTTCATCCCGGCTAAGATGAGGAATTCCTAGGGCTGAGAGTAAAAATAAATATGAATCAATACTTAACAAAAAAAAAAAAAGGGGGGCAATGATATTTGCATACCTTCGGCACTAGGAGCTCTCCATTGTCGGGAATCCTCCGCACATCAGATAAAGTCTCATGAGGAGAACACTCCCAACCACCTGAGACGTAGAAATATCCGTGCCTCCATTCCTTGTTACTGGAAAGGCTAGAAGGCAAGTTCAAAAAGAGTGGTTTGGTCCGAACTTGGAAGCCAATGGTTCCATCTCGGTACTGTTGCACTCGGTAAATGGAGAAAAATTCCGAATGGACATTTGCTGTCCTTCGAGAATCATGGGCCAAATATGTATGCCGCAAAGAAGTATCTCCAACTAATTAGGTACAATTTGGCTTGGAGCTACTTGTAGGTATTCTAAAAACTCTCGGGCTATAGGGGGAAATGGGAGACGAAGTCCGGCTATAAACATTTTATCGACGAAACATACCTCACCGCCGATGAAGTTTCCCTGAAGATCCTTGAAATGAAGACGAACTTCAGGAGGGATGTCAAAATTATGGCGTAATCGCGGTTCATCTGCAGGAGTGAGACTCGGCTCGACAGTCCTTTCTATAGGGAGATAGGAGATCGGAACCCTAGCTCCATCTTCAATCGGAGGAGCTTCGTCCTCAACTCTGGCGCCGCCGTCCTCCGCCTCACCCGAGCCGTCCGTATGAAGAACCTCATCCTCTTCCTCTTGAGAATGTAGGGAGGTGTTAGGTTCTCTGGAGGAAGCACTTTCAGAGCAGGAGGAAGACATTGTGAAAGAAAGGTTGGGGAAACGGTAGGGTTTCAGACGATTGAAAAATGAGGAGAATGAAGAAAAGGTAAAAACCAGCAACAATGGCGTAAAACAGAAACAGAGAAAAGGTGAGGAAGAAGGTCTGGCCAAACTGATCTATTTATTCAGGGAGAAGAGATGGTGAAGCGACAGGTGTTAGCCGTTGGGGAGAGAGAAGGACGGCCGTCAACTCTCGGGAAAACCAAGAGACGGCCGTAATAGTGATTATCGAGAGGGAAAAAAGGGCGGCGCAATGATGAGATTGTGGATAAAGATACAATGTGACGTGCGAAACCCTAGGGAATCGGATTTAATGGGCCTTTTGGGTTCCCACAAGATCTGTGCCTTAAGAAAGTTATGAAGGGGTTGACACGTGTTTTGCTACACGGATAAGATCCAAGTGATATAACAGGCGAAACAACCCTGGGTTGACACATGGGATAGATCCAAGTATCCCAGCCAAACAGAGGACTCCTAAAGAAAGAAAAGGTATTGAGACTGAACATTTCAAAAGATAATGTCTGAATTCCCAAGACCGAGTCCAGTCTCGGTTGGGAATTGGGGGGTAACTGTTGGGAAAATATTCCCTAGATGGGTCAATGGGCTCAAAACGGGTTAACAAAGTGGGTTCCATAAGATAAAGTCCAAAGCTCGGCCCATTCAAAGAAAGATGAACCGGTCAAGACTCCGCAACTCTTGGTAAAATACCGAGAGTCCAAAGGGCCTCAAATCTGCGTCCCGGATATATCACGGATCAGTTCAACAGACTTTCGGTGAAATACCGAGAGTCATGAGGGTCTCAAATCCACATCCCGGATATGGTGTATTCCCTGAGAGTAAATAGCCTAGAATCGGGAAGCAATGGAAGATCACTGATTTGGCGCCCAGATCCTAGAATATCCCTAAAGATGAGGAAAAAGATTCAGACGCTACTCCAAGAGAAAGTATAAAAGGAAGATGAATGGAACAGGAAAGGTACGTGAGTTTATTGCGAATATTTTGCTATCAGAATTTAGAAATCTTAGAAGCCTTACTGACTTAGGCATCGGAGCTATCCCCCGCCGGACACCCCCGGCAAGGATCTCTGATTTTTCTCTTTTGTCTAAACAGATTACCAGAGATATACCCAGGAGCCTCCACCTTCGATACTTGGTGTTCATCATACTGGAAACTGTTCTAACATACACTACAAAGAAATTGCGTCACCCACCCAATATTACAAACTAACCCACCCAAGTAAAAGTTCCCCCTGCCGTAGCAAGAATTAGTAAGATTTTAAAATAGGCATGATACCAACATCAAAAAACACACAACTATATAGTATTCAGGAGCTTAATGTAACTATTTTTTTTATGAAAATAAATTAAGATAAACATAATGAATAAGACCTATAATTTCCTCCTCTAATGCCAAATTCCACTCATGATGATCATATATTATTTAATATGCCTTTGAGAGCAATATACGTGACCTGCATTACATGAATGCCTATGTTCATGTTTGTTCTTATAAGTCATATATGCTTTCCTATACCCAGCAATGCATATAAATGGGTTCCATTTGTCATAATGTGCTTGTAAATTGGGGGAGATTATTCTGTTTGCTATTTGAGTGCACAAATGAATTAGCTTTGCAGTCGTATCTCAATAATTGAGCATTTAGAATATTCATTGCTCAGATGTATAATGGTTTTTCTAGTGTTTATCTTACTATGTTACAACTAGATTCAACTCAAAGAGACACAAAAAGCTCAACCCAATAAATAAACCCAACACACATCACCAAACCCACAAAACAGACTTACCAAGAAAAAAAAGAAAAAAGAAACCACAAAACAGAGGGTGCTTCAAAAATTTCTTTTAGATCCTAATTTTCTCACAAACCAAATAACACGCAGAAGAAACTTCAAACAAAAAACACATAGATGAACTGAGCTTCTCATCCATCAAAAGCTTAACCAAAACAAAACTAAACCTATGACTGTCACGAGCAACAACAAATATCCCAACCAACAAATCAACAAAATTCCGCATCCCACGATTTTACCAATACACCCATCAACCCATAAATTCATATTCACAAATAGCTTCACATACATGCAAATCCAAAGCGAGAGATTAGAAATACCTGCGAGAGTTGATGATTGCTAGTGAAGTTTGACTGCTGTGCTCGCCGGGGGAGAGAGAGAGAGAGAGATAGAGAGATCTGGGGTTGAGAAGGAGAAGAATGAGTTAAACGGAGAATTAGGACGTCGTGGATTGAAAAAAAGAGGACGGGGGAAATATATAAGCGGCAAATTGTCTATTCCCGCTAATATTTTTGCCTAAACGCACTGTTTTGATTTTGATTTTGATTTTTCTAATTTCTGCACTGCTTTGATATCTTTTTTATTTATTTTTTCTTTTCTATTCAGCACTGTTTTGATATCACGACGACACTGATAGGACACCTTTTTATTTTTTATTTGTTAAGCTTACTAAAAAAATCATATTAGCCTTTTTATTTATTTATTTTTAAAAAGAACTACAGTCAAAAAATTAATTATTTTAATATTATTGGTAAAGTTTCATATTAGCCTATTAAAATTAAAACCCAGGTTTTTTTTTTTTCATATTTTTTATTATGGTTTTATCGACCAAATAGTTTGATATTGTTCTTCCCAAAATCTATAGATTCCAATTGACCATTTGATTGTATTTGATCAACAGTAGTATAATACAAAATTCAAAAAGTTCGATTCATCGGATGTTTAATTGATCAATTGATTGTATCACGATTAATCCGGCAAATGCACTAGGATCGATCAGACTAATGCACTGGAATCAGACTGATGCACTGGGATCGATCAGATGTTCGATCCATCCTTCGATCTGATCACAATCAATCAAACTGATGCACACATGACATGTATGCAAAGTGTACTTTAAGAATCCATCAGTCAATCATTAACTTGGCTAATTTAAGTATTGAACACCCTTATAAACTATATTGATCCATATGACATGTTCAAGCCTCTTGATATTGTGAGAAATAATAATATCCCTCGCAAAGAGGGGATGACATATATTAATTGCACTAATGCACGTGGATAGATAACACAAAATCTATAAGGTTCAATTGATCACAAAATTGAAATTCACCACATTCAAAATATCTTGATGGAAAGTCTAATCTCTTGGTGAGCTTGGTTAGATTCTGTTCAATTAAAGATCCTAATGTGAATTGATTAAATCTGATAGTCTATTTTGAGTTTAACAAATGTATATATGAAAATGTGTAATATATCTAACGATATGACCTTTTTGGGTTGGGGAAAAGATTGACTATATACGTTTGGAAACATATCCTCTCCATTTCAAATGAAATAGAGAAGAGCCAGTCCCTTATACAAGAGGGGCAAAATTGAAATAACAACTTTACCCCTCTAAAATTAAGGGACTGACTCGTCTTTATTTTATTTGAAATTGAAAGGATCCTTCTCCACTATTTTCAACTATGACACATTTTTCCAACTTACATTTAATGCATGGGTTTAGCTTTTCAAATAATTGTTTTAAGCAATCAGGTTTGATTTGTCAAAAAGGGTAATTCAATCAGGTTTAACTTAGTTTGTTTGGAGTTGAATTTGACCCAATTGGTTTCCAAACATGATTTCGAAAGAACAAAAAAAAAAAAATTGACTTAAAAAATGCCCTATCCAAACAAGCTCCAAAGAGGGACGAATTTCTGACAGATTGATAATGTTACTGAAAATTCATGCCGTACATGCCATTAATTTTCCGCACTTAACAATTTTTTTAAAGAAAGCACTGGCCTTTAAATAAATGAAATGATAAATTAAGAAAGCTTTAATATAAACTTATATACTCACTGATTTTTTTAAAGGAATAATACTTAAAAATAAAGAGCTAGTCTTAAAAGAAAAATAATAAAGGCTTAGAAAAAAAAATAATAAACGAACAAGATGATTCAACAATTACATTAGAAAGAAAACTTATTAGAGTCAACAATTTAAATTGTCTCTGCAAGGAGGGGGGCATACCAGAAAATTGGAACACTTCAAATGATATCTATCTTGAAAAACAAGAAAAAACTTTGATTATTTTTTTCTTTTTCTGTAATGCAAGGACCTATGACCTATTTAATCCTTTTGTAATTGGATTTCAAGGATCTTAGAAGTAAGATACGCCAGCTTGAATTAAAATAGACATACGGCCATGCCAATACAATCCCTGAAGGCCCAAAGTCCAAACAATTAAAACATTCTGCAATTGGTTTGCCATACGCCAAGAAATGCCATGCGCCAGGACAATTCAAGATTGTTTCCTGGCATTGTGGCACATGTCCTGGCGCAATTCCATGTGCCAAGAAATACAACCATAATGTCCTGGCATATAGCCATGCGCCAGGAAAGTATGGTTTATTTCTTGGCACCTGAGTTGGCGTCTAATGTATGCGCCAGAGAAATTTTATTTTTTAACCACGTATGCAAGGATACGCCAACAAATGTTTTTAAGCTGACGTTTTATAATAAACGCTAGCATAATAAACGCTTGGAACAGAGTCTTTTTTTTTTTTGTAGGGAGAAATCAATAGAACGTTCAGGATCAGATGCATTTACAGTGAAAGGTTTTGACAATTTGAAAAATGCGAGGGACGGGATGAATAGTTCTTCAATGAGACATGTGAAAAAAGATCTAAATTCACCACATAAAATTGCTAAGAAGTGTTGTGAGGATTTAATGAATCAGTCAAGGCATATTGACAAGTTAGTTAAAAAAAAAAAAATCACAAGAAATGAAGAATAATCAATTGTGGCTCAAAACTTCAATTGATAGTGTTCAATGGTTAGCATTCCAAGCATGTGCCTTTAGAGGTCATAATGAAAGCTTTTACTCAAAAAATCAAGGTAACTTCATTGAATTGGTAAAACTCATAACAATTTATAATGATAATGTTTTATAGAGTTGTCTTGGAAAATGCTCCATAGAATGTCAAATATACATCACCCAAAATTCAAAAGAAAATCCTGCATATAATTACGAATAAAGTGCGAGATGGGATTCGTGGAGAAATTGAGAATGCCAAATTTTGTATTCTCATTGATGAAGCTCGGGATGAGTAAAAAATGAAGCAAATAGCTATTATTTTGAGGTTTGTTGATAAAGATGATTTTATTAGAAAGAGATTATTTTATATTGTTCATGTCAAAGATACTACTTGATGTAGGACGTGAACGTGACAAAAAAAAAAAAGATTTTATTTTTAATTCTTTTTTTTTTCAATTTTATTTATTTCTTTTATAGGATTATAATTGTTTTCCTTATTAAGATTAAGCTTACTTTCTCTACTATGATTTGTAATTATTATTCTTGCTTTATTAAGAACTAGGTTTACTTGTTCTACTATGACTAAGATTACTTTCTCTACTAGGATTATGATTACTTTCTCTTCAAGTTTTCTACTAGTATAAATATGTGAGTTTACATTGTAAACAAACACACAATTGAATATTTATCAATCAGGGAATTTCTTTCAAACACTCTACGGAGTTTGTTACTTTTAAGCCTGAGGGCTTATTTTATTTTTCATTCAAAAAACGCAGACGCTTATGGTTTTGTTTACCAAGTCTTCTGCTACGTCAGTTGGTATCAAAGCATACATTTATTCTGATTATGGCTAATCTACGCAACGATGACAATTCCCTTACCGACGCTGATCATGAGAGGGAGGTTCTTTCAAGAGCCAAATTCACAAAGTTCCTGCAAACAACGCAGTAGTCCATACAACGACTACAAGATAGAATGGAGCAACTGTTGAGAGGACTTAATCAAAATCACAGGGATGATGATGCTAGAGATGACGATGGGATTTGGGTGAGGCCCGTTCATCATCGATGCCTTGCACTAAACAATCGTCAATCGATCCATGAAAATTTAACAATGACGAAGATCATGCTGAAGGAGTATTCGGTCGAAACGTTGGAGCAGATCAGAGAGGTGGAGGACGTGGAGGTGCCGGCCGTGGAGGCACTGGGGGAATGTCAATAGCAATGCTGGTTATAGAGGAACTTGTGGAGAGCAACCTATTCGTTAGGATTATGGTAAGGAGGAATCCTGAGAGTACCGAATGAAGATCGATCTTCCTTCATTCAACGGTCATCTTCACATCGAAGATTTCCTTGATTGGGTGACGAAAGTAGATGGGTTCTTTGATTATATGAGTATTCTTGATGAACGAAAGGTAAAGTTGGTGGCTTATAAGGTCAAGGGAGGAGCATTTGCTTGGTGGGAACGACTACAAGTCTTGCGTGCCCGACAAGGTAAAGGCCCCGTGACTTCATGGCTAAAGATGAAGAGGCTTCTCAAAGCTCGGTTTTTACCATCCGACTTTGAGCAGCGTTTATTCTAACAATATCAAGAATGTCGACAAGGAGCTCGGACGGTCCAAGCCTACATCGATGACTTTTATCGATTGTCGGCTCAGGATGATCTTATGGAGATAGAGGCTTAGCAAGTGGCCAGGTTTATTGGGGGGTTGTGCTTTGCAATCCAAAACTAGGTATCTATACACCATGTCTTACTTTGACCGAAGCTCTTAGAAATTGTTAAAAATTTCATTTCAGAGATAATAATGGATGAATTTTATTCAATTAAAGACTGTCGTCAAACATAATTTGAAGGAGAAGCTAAGGTTTTTTTTTTTGGATATTTTTTTGTACATGTCTAAACAAAGTAGAAAACTTATATATTCGAAATGAAAGTTTTCTTCCCCTGTAGCCCGTTTTTCCGGTATTGAATTAGAAAAAAAAAAATGAAAGTTTTATTGATCTCTTTTAATATGATTTTATAGACATGTAACTTTTGTATGTAGTAATAACTTATGATTTTATATGAAATCAATTTTAAAACTTTTTTGCTTTTATTTTACATAAATACACACAAACATACATATAAAGAAAGAGTTTATATATCTTTGTGCTTAGGTATTTATGTAATTAAATTTGTTCCCTAACACCACAAATCCTGGTTCTGCTTCATAAGTAGCATATATAAAATATACAAGAGCAGTGGGAGTAGGGGGGGCTTTCATGGCAAACAAACAAGCAACCCCATCATAAACAAAAAGGATCACCCAAGAGGTGGCCTAGCTCCCTCAAATGTAGAGCCAGAGTCCCTTGGAAAAGGGCAAGAAAGAAGAGCCACAGAATGTGTTGTTGTTTCCAAGTTTCTATTCCCCTGCTTTTAGGAAACGCCACGACAAGGAAGTAGAGCTACATTCTATATAATTGTGATGCCCCTCCCCATGCATAAAGAATCAAAGATGTAAGGAAATGGGGACAAAGGTTGGTGGTGCTGAGTGGGGGCTTGTGTGATAAATTGATAATCAATGAATAGGAGCGGGCCGAGCGGCGAAGGCAATGCGAAGGTGCGAATTTCAAATGGGGACAAAACGGACACAGCCGCTCCTACAAATTACAATCTCCATTCCCTACCAATGATGGCAACTCAACCTCAAGATCGCGACAACAGACAGCCCCCCACCTACCGGCGCCTTTCTTGGCCCGTAAAAGCTGGAACTACGCACAGGACACGCTCTCCCTTATGCCATATAACATCATTCTTTTTCTTTTTTCTTTTTTCTTTTTTCTTTTAAAATTTTTTCTTTTTATTTTTGTAAAAAGTTCACATACTCCTAAAATTGCTACACAATTAACAATATTTAGCTAAACTTTCAATTGAAACAATGTTCCCAATACCAGTAAAAAAATAAAAATAATCTTACAAATTTTTCAAAATAGGGGAAAACTTTAATTAGACCCCCGAACTTTGGCCCGTTTTGACATGTTCTTTTGAACTTTTTTGCTCTCACTTTAGTACCATGAATTTCTAACTTCTTTCACTTTACCCACTTCATCTGGATTTACCGTTAAATTCTGTTAAAATTGTCAAAATACTCCTGTATTATTTTAAAAAAATTATAAAAAAAATTTAAAATAAGTGGTACTTTGAAAATTTTGTACTAATCCGTTATGATTTTTCGTTAAATCTTAAAGGAGGGAGGGTTAAATGAGATATTTTGAATGTAAGAAGTGAGAGTAAAAAAAGTTCAAGCAAGATATGTCAAAATAGGCCAAAATTTAGAGAACTTGAGTGAAGTTTTTTCAAAAAAGAAAACAGAAATTTTAAATTTTAAATTTTTTTTAAAGAATTTTTTTTAATTAAGAGTATTTTTTATTCTTAAAAAATATTGATAATTTTTAATAGTCTGATTAAAAGTTTGAGAGACATTGTTAGACGGCAGTTTGAGGGCACGTGAACTTTGGTTTTTTGGGCCCATGATCTTGCTCTCCTAAATATAATATAATAGGTTTCTAATAATTATGACTACAATACGGTCTCAAATCCCAAGAATATGCTTTGTTCAATAGGATAATCTTATTCTCATCTTCTTTTTGGTGAGTAAAGGGTATGAAGATTAAATTCAGCCGTGAATCAAAACCCATATAAAATATATTAGGAATATAGCTACAATAAGGTGGACCAACAAGCATAGGCTGAACTTGCTTGTTGGTTGAACTTTTGTTTTGTTTGTTTTTTTTTTGAAATATGGAACTTGGTATGTGTTAGTACAGTTATCACACTTCACTCATGAGGATATGCAAGAGAAAATTTAAGGAGGTTATAGGTTTGTTGAGAACATATTCGACAAGACCACTCCGACACTCAAACTAGTATAAGTGAAGGCCCTCTTGTTCTATTTATAAGCCTTCGTCTTCCGCCTTACTTTTTGAGGTTTTAAGAATTTTCGTCAAAAATTTGTTACTGACGCAGAGATTCTTTCCTCAAGTTTGTTAGGGGCGCGCATGGCATTAACAGAATGTAGACTGATTTGACGAAGTCAGGGCCGGCTCGATATATTTTGGAGCTTAAGGTGAGAAGTTTAAATGAAACATTTTTTTTAAAAAAAAATATAATATTAATTTAATATTATATTTTCATTTAAAAATCATTGTTCTCGCTTTTCAGAATTTATATTCAAGTTTTTCTAAGATTTTATTTTCAATTGATAATATGGTTAATCTATTTAATCTTTTCTGTAACATTGTTGATCTTAGGTATGATTTTATCAATTTTAATTTGGGGCTTAATTCGAGAATATTCACTATAATTACTTATTACGATAATTATTAGTTAACTACATGTAGACAAAAGTTATTATTAATTACTTATTTATATTTTACCATAATTTAAGGCCTTAATTAAAAAATATTGACGATAATTAGGGTCTTAAATATTTTTTTATGAAATAAATCTTTATTAATATTTATTAATTTGAAGCCTTAATTAGAGAATATTGACTATAATTAAGGCTTAATTTTTTATTTTTTTTTAAAAAAAATTCCTCATTAATTTTTTTTTTCCTTTTTTTTGCCTTATTAAATTGGGGCCTGAGATGGCCGCTTAATTAGCCTAAGGATTGAGCCGCCCTGGACAAAGTAATAAATTAGTTATTAGATGTTAGGTCTGGGCAAGAGCGTACCCCTATCTGTATGGTTGTCTGGCCACATGCCATTGCATCTTCCCAACCTCTTAACTAGGACTGTCGGCCTCTATAGGCCGTCGGGCCTTTTAGCAACTTCGGTGTGTGACTTTAAGAACCCTCCGGTTTGAATTCTTCCGCAATCTACTCATCTTGACAGACATGTAAGTTGATCATATCCAGTATTCTTTGTACGCATCTCCCCATCTTGATTTGAAAAATAGAATCTATTATTGTAGACTAGTAGTTGGAATAAAGACACTTCAATAGATTGGTCCCCAATTTGCATTTATAGTGAAAAAATTGTACCAAATTTAAATCTTCAATTTTTTATTTTTTATTTATTTTTTTCTATTCAAGAGTGAGGAAGGGAAATTACAAAGTAACATAAAATAAACTGGGAGGACAATCCAAACAATAACTCTGAGACAACTCTAAATCGATACAGTAACTAAAAATCGTTGAGAATGGATCAAATAAATGACTCGGCCCACCAAAAAAACAAGAACAGCCAATTAAGGCTACTTTTTCAATTTCGACGGTGCGACAAACTATGTTATGCTCTTGCAATATCTTCAATTTTCACCTAACTTATATTGCAACACTAACTTCTTCCAAAATTTAAAGCTCAAGTCCCCTTGTGAGCTTCAGCACTCGCATTTGACACGCTGACATGACTTCTATGCGTAGGACTTTATGACACTTAAATGGTAATACCTAACCTCCACTAAAATTAGAAAAAAAAAAAAAAAAACCTCCACTAAAATTTCAAATTTTAATTTGTGTTTTGAAAAGTGTTTTTTCGGTGTGTGAAAACCGAGAATTGTTCTATAGGATCCATATACAAAAACTTATTTTTGGATAACTATATTTAAAAGGTGTTTATGAAAGAAAAAAAAAATCTGAAAAGTATTTGGATGTAATATTGAAAATAATTTTTCAATATATAAAAAACTGACATAAAAAGAACTTATTTTTGGGTTTTGCCAAACACTCGAGGATTTGTTTATTTTATTTTTGTTTAGAGACTTTTAATAACCTTAAGAATTATAATCTATTTCATTCCCAAATAAGGTTTTTTCTTTTTTTGGTTAAAAAAAAAAAATTCTTTCTATGATGTCCCGCTTGAAAGAACATACTAATCCTTTGCTCGAATCTACCTATGCAGAATGGAATCATATTTTTTTTTAAAAAAAAAATAAATAATGAAATTGAAAGTTTGTTAGAATTTGTATTGAAAAAATAATGGGTAAAAATAAAAAAATAATATTTTTTAATTAACTAAAATATATAACATTACTAAAAATGATTTAAGAGTTAAGGCAACCGAGTAGTCGGTATTGATGTTTTCATTATCATCATTGTCAGGAATTACAGGCATAGTAGGCCGCAACTTTGTCAACAGCTTTGCCATTGTTTTTAGTCCAATTTGAATATAAAATGAAACAAGTAGCTCCAATTTCACAAACCCATGAGGTATAAATGATTACTTCAAAGACCCAGAAAGCATGATCCGTGACCTTATATTGTTTTTTTTTTTAAAAAAAAATAAAGTGAAAAGTTCACATACTTTCTTCAAACTACCACTTAATTGACAATGTCCCTCCAAACTTTCAATTGTGACAATGTCTCTCTCAAGCTATCAAACAAATAACAATGTCCCCCTTAAGGACAAAAATACCCTTAATAAAATTTTAAAAAAAAAATCTTAAAAAATAAACTAAAACTAAAAATTAAAAAAAAAAAAATTATTATTATTTTTGAAAAAAAAAACACTACAATTCATAAGGGCTAGAAAAGACTAAAAGCTAAAAATAAAAAATAAAAACAAAAACAAAAACAAAATTATTTTTTTTTTAAAAAAAACTACAAACCAATATATATATATATATATATATAACACACAATGCAATAGGCAAAAATCAAAATTTTAAAAAATTATAAAGATTTTGTTTTAAAAAGTTATTTTTTAAAAAAAATTAAAAAATGGTATTTGGTCTTATTGAAAAATTTGTAGGGTCATTTTGTCTTTTTGTTTCATTTGGGTGACATTATCATTTGTTGGTAGTTTGATGGAGACATTGTCACAATTAAAAATTTGGAGAGAACATTATCAGTTGTGTGGTAATTTAATGAAGGTATGGTAAACTTTTTTTTTTTAAAAAAAAAAAAAAAACTAATGAAGCAAATCATTGAATTGAGCCAAAAGTATGTTCTCTTTTTCCCTCGGGTCAAAATCGAGTACGACACAAAAAGAGAGAGAGAGAGAGATAGAGAGTGACTAGAGCCTTCTCTTAAAGAAAAAGAAAGTGACGAAGTAAACAAAGGGGACGGGAATTCTTCAATTCCACCTCTCTCTCAACAACTCTCTTGAAAAAAACCTCTCCCCATTCTTGGATCTCAGTCAGTGAGGAGGGGAAGAGCCTTCCCATCACAACCGTCATGTCTTCCTTTTTACCATTTCCTCTTTGTTACTTTTTTGTTTTTTTCTCCTTTACTTTTTTCTTACTTTTTACCATTCCCTCTTTTCTTTTTTTCTCCTTTTTTCCCGTTCAATTAGGAAAAAAAAGGTTTTCAATAGTCTTTTGTTTGGTAATTAGAGGTTTGACCTACTGAAAACCTACAACCTCCACCATCCATGCTCACCTCCTCCTCTATTGCCGGCCACTGCTCAACCATCCACTGTCCCCTTCCTCGTGCATGTACCCTACACGTTGTTGTAGCACGTGCAAGTTACACGCGCCATCGCTCCTAGTTTGTGTTCTCATGTAGCAGACCTCTTCAATCATAACACCCTTCGCTCTCCTTTGTAGAGTTCTTTATTAGAAATTTCAAATCCGAATATAGACTTTAAAAATATCCGATCTTAATGGTTCTTTGACACACTATCCCAAATGGTGTCTTCTTCATTACTGTACAACTACCTTTTCGTCTCACAACAGCTAAGTTAAACTGGATTTTTTTTGTTCATACTCACAACGTTCATTATGGGCTGCTACAGTCAACTTCGTTATTAGCATTCCTAATTATCTTCTCCGCCTTCGAGGATACCCTTTGGAGCTGTAGTTAGATCACTGTCAGTATTAGATTTTTTTTTTTTATCTTTGTATTTTGGATTTTGTAAGTTTCTGTTTTTGTAATTGTGCTATTTGTTTATACTTGTTCTTACATATCTAAAAAAACACAAAAAACAAAGGAGGCAGGAGATATTAGGCATACTCTAAAAAAGTTATAAAATTACCCTAAAAATTTTCACCCATTACTACCAAATTAGGGACCCACGTTCATGCGTCTCTAGCCATGGCCGAAGAGACCCATGGCCTTGGATCCAAGGAGACTTACGGTCTCCACGACACTTGGGTCTCCATAGCGTAGAGGTTAATCGAGCATGTAGATATGTGTTTTGTTTTTGTTTTTCAATTTGTTTAGAAAAATTACACCATACCTCTCCTACCGTTAAACTATCATATTATTTGCACCTACATTTCTAAACTATGATTCATTATAACTCACTTATAAATTATCAAAATGTTTCAAGTTGCCCCCAAGTCAATTTAGCCGTTATTTTGGTTAGAAAATGTCACACATGACTAACACGTGCGTCTGAGTTATTTTTATTTATTTATTTATTTATTTTTCTTCTTCTAATTCAATGGAGAAAAAAGGGCTACAAAAAATGATCCTTACCACTCTTAATCCGTAAGGACGAGAAGATAGGAGATCCTTAATGCTTTAAAAAACAAGATAGAAAGCGGTCCATTTAAATTGGCACTCCGAAAAACTTTCAAAGCATTCCAGCTTTGAAAGGAATCTAAAACTAAGCAAGTGTCAGAAATTAAATTACAAAAGTTCCAAGAGAAAAATAAAGTAGGAAAATTGATAGCAAGAATAACTAAAAGAGAATTCTCTTCAAGAGAAATATTATCCAAGCCTGAAGAACTAGCAAGCCGAGAGGCAAGGAGAGCTACAAAAGCCACCCAAAAGAGCATTAGTAACCGACAACTTTAAAGTAGCAACAAAAATAATAGAACTAGTAGAATCACTTATAACAGCAGTAGCAACCGAAAAGGAGGCTCAGACTGCAACATCAAAATTAGCTTTAAAGCAGCCCGACTGAGGAGGAACCCACAAAGAGGGAAGAGCAGCATCCTTCCAGGCTGAGAGATGGCGAAAAACTGATGAAGAGAGCTATAGTAGGACCTTATCTAGAGCAGGGATAATAGCTTCATGAACCAACTTGTTTTTGGAAAACCAAATGAGATCCACAGTGAGGACAACAAAGAGCTGGAACTTCCGAAACTCAATCTTAAGAATAGAAAGCCAAGACACTGGATCAAGAATGGCTGGGATCCAATAAAATCGATAGGTTTGTCAACAAAGCAAGAAGAGAGTTATTTTGAATTTAGTTGCTTGGCCATCCATTTGTTGTGGGAGGGAGTAGCCACGCAGCGAGTCCTATCTGTTGTTGTTGTTGGTGGTGATACAAGCCCTCTGTTGTAGGAGGGTGTGGCCAATCCTATGTCCAAATGGGGATGGTTGCATGGCCCCACTATGTGGAAGACTATGCAACCATTAAGACTTAAGAGTATTTACATCCGGTTCAACAAATATTTAGTTAAAGAGCACTTATTTTTTTATTTTAGTTATCAACTTTTTTAAAGTATCTACATCTGGTTTAGCATTTTAGCTATTTACTTCACTTTTTCATTTAAAATATTATTTCTTTATCTACTTTCTTTATTCCCAAAGAAGAAAGAGAATCTTATTGATTTTTTTATTAATATAAATAAATTATAGATTGTTGATGAATAGTGCTCAGCAAATTTGTTGAGCATTGTAACAGTTTAACAAATTCTTAGCCAATTTGCTGAACCAGATGTGGATCATTTTTTGCTATAAGGCTAGCCAAAATAGCTTTTTAACTACTTTGTTGAGCTCAATGCGAGTGCTCTTAGTAATTATTACTCTAAGTTCTTTTTTATTTTGTATTTATTTATTTATTTTTATTATTTTTTAACACTTTACCCCCTAGGGAAATTTTGAAGAATTCAGGTAATAAAAAGTCATGTGTTGACTAAAATTATGTCCAAAAAGACAGAAAAATTTAATGGATGGGCTAACTTGTGAAATTCTGTAAGTATTGTGAAGGTCAATTGTCACTTTTTAAACTTTGAAAATTAAACTGCTAAAGTTATGATACTTTAGATGGGTTAACGTATTTTCCCCTTTTGTTTTTCTTTGAGTAATAATTTTGTTGGGTTTTGTCACAAAATTGTTAAAAGGGAAGTTTTTTTTTTTAATGGGTTTGAGAGTTGGCAAATTTAGTGTCAAAACAAGATTAGTTTTATGATTAAATCTATGGTTGATTCAGTGGAAATACAGTGTTGGAATTTATAGATCGAAGATCTCTCGTTCACACGAGATTACTCTAGTTCAAACTAGAGTGTACTTCAAGTTTTTCAAAAGTTCCAGAATGCCTTGATCACATTAACGATCGAATTCTGTTAGAACACAATATTAAAGACACTTTCAATAAGCTTCGATTGTAGTCTCGTTCGAATGAGAGGAACTCAAAATACTTCAATTGAAGTATCATTTGAACCTTGTCCAATCATCGCTATGCAAAAATTGTGAAACCCTAGATCTCATTCGAACAAGACTTAATCCTATTTGAAAGAGATTGCAACATGTTGTTTTAAATCTAACTGACTTAGTCTAAAAGCTTAAGTTTTCTCTGCATCTATATAAGCCTTATATGCCATGATTTTCATAGGACATGAGAGGCTATATTTGAAGTGTTATTGGAAAGGTTTGCGCTTGTTTTTGAGCCTAATCAGTTTCCAACCTTCCTATTGTCTCATCATTATCATTCAAGCCACAAAAAAACCTCCGGCCACCAGAATTATGGGTTGCAGCGGACAAGTTTTGTTCATAAAGGTGATTCCTATAGAGGAAGGTCAGATGTTTTGGAGCTATTATAGTTTGAGGTGAACAAGTCGTTTGCTGAGATTATATAGCAAGTCTTGTGAGTTACAAATGTTTTGTTAGTAAGATCAATCAATAGTACAAATTTTCTATAGTGAATGCATTTCGGGTTGACTAGCCCTATAATGCTTTCACTTTCGAAGAGTTTTTCAAAAAGGTTTCAAATTCATTACCAAAATATTTGTTTCATGCTTGTTTTGATTTTGGTAATTTTATCTATAGTATTTGGATTAATATTTGTTCAATTTGTTGATTTAGATTGCGTCATTAACAACTTGGGATCTAAATCAATTTTTTCGGTGTTAATTTAAGAGACTTGCTTCTTATCCTTATGAAGTTGGTTTGATTTAAACGTTCGAGTTGTTATCCATTAATGGTGTTGTGGTTGGCAAGAGGTTCTATGTAAAAATTTTATTGTGGCATTGATTTTGGACTTTCATAAAGAATCCTCGGATTTTCGAGCTCTTTTATGGTGGTTAACTTTGGTGGGTGTGAGTGGCTATTGCAGTGATTTGGACGGCAAGTCGGGCTGTTGGGACCTTTGGTGGTGGGGTAGTGGCTATTTGGCTGGTTCTATTTAGTTTTAGTTTTTATTTCTATAGCCTTTATTTTGATGCTTTTCATGGACCCTCTACATATTTCTACACATAGTATTTACATATACAACATGTACCATTGACTTGAGATTCAAGAGGTTGCGAATGATATAACTAGTAAATGTATATCTTTTCATATATCTATGTATTTTATTGTTTATAAAATTGTTAATACATTCTGTGACATTTGGATTGGAAAGAAAAAAGAAGTTCAGTTAAAGTTTGATTGGAAGAGTAGAAGAAAACAATATTAATACATTCTGTGACATTTGTTTGAACTCTCTTTTGAGTATTGTTTTGTTGGTGAGAAAATTGGGACAAAAATAGAAAAGAAGAAAACAATATTGATAATTTTGGGTTGGTTTGATAACGGTTTTTTTGCCAGTATTTTTTTTGTATTTTGTTTGAAAAAGTATTTTGATGTGACGTAAAAGTGAAATTAGATCTAAGTTTTTTTATGAGTATTTTGTTTAAAGTTGTTTGTTAATGGTTTTATCATTTTTTGTACAAAAAGAAAAGAAAAAAGAGAATGTGTTAGCAAACGAAGCCCTTGGTTTTGGATTATGAGTCTTCTGACTGGATAGAGATTAAGGGTGCATTTAAAATTGTGATTTTGTAGACATAAAGTGTGATTTTAAACCAAATTGTAAAAAATTGATCGTTTGAGAATTGCGTTTTTTAAAAATTGCGATTTGAAAACATAGAAAATCTACGTTTTTAAATCGCAAATAAATAAGTGATTTTTTTTAAAACGCAAAATTTAAAAAGATAAACTGCGATTTTAAAGGCAAAACGGTTAATTAGGTTTTTAAAAATCACGTTTTCAAATCTCACTGTTTTAAATCTTTATTTTTAAAATCGTACTTTTTGAAGTCGTAAACCCAAACAAACCCTAAAGGTTCACTTATATTGAGTTTACCAGTTTATGGGTGAACAAATTAGGTGCTTACATGTATTTTTTGTAAAATATCATGAGAAGTATTACGCATACTTTGAAGTATTTACTCTCTAATGTGAGAATAAAAATTACCACTAGATAAAATAATAAATAAAAATATATATAACATTTAATGGTAATTGTTACTCCCATATTAACAAATAACACTTACAAAATCAGCACCTAAAAATATATCTAACATTTATCAAATATCGTATATGTCTTTGGCGAGACATGGCTTAAAATGAATCCATGTGTTGTGCTTTGTGTTTGTAAAAGTAAAAAAAATGGATGAAAAGTAGGACGGCGAAAGTCAATTTAAACAACTGCCTCCTGAAAGGATTAGTCAATAGGAAATTTGAAAAATTGATGAAGGTGCCACTGCCAAGGGTCAAGCTTAAGCACATCGCATGTAGGCCACAATTTATTTTAAAATATTACAATCCCTAAATATGAAATATCATTTTTTTTTTTTTTATAATGAAGATACATACATAGTTGGGATTGTAATTTTTTTAGGAAACATAAATGCTATTTCATATTTTGTGGTCCATCTTCATTAATCTTTTTAAGATCTAATAGCTTACATTTTTTTTAAAAAAAAAAATTGAGATGAATGAAAAATGTACCACAAAATATGAAATAACAGTTTCCATATTCATATGTTCTGATTTTATGAAGGTAAGCATGTATGTTAACATCAGTCACATCAATTATTAACATTGATGTTTTTTTTTTTTTTTCTAATATTTTAAGGATTAAATTGAAACCTCCGATAATCTACAACTAACAATGTTTTATGTCCCATAATCTCATAATTTCGTTTGATTTGTTGTTTGTTCCTCAAAACAAATAATTAATAAACACTTTAAAATACAAAATACTCACAAAATAGACAAAATTATTTTGAAATAAAAAATAAAAAACACTCCTAACAATGCATTAAAAACATACATATTTTATTAAGAACAATGCTACATATTATTTTTCATTTCATTAAGCTGATGTTAGGCATGTACATGAGGGCAAATAGTAATGGCCTACGTCCGCATCTGTAACTATCTGCACATGCGGGTAGCAAAACATTAGATGCATATGCGGATACGAATAACGGTTTTAGAGTAATAATTGTATCCGCATATCTTTTATATATAATATGTATTTTATATATATTATATTTAATAAATTCACAAAATAGACGTTGTTTTGGTGTTTAATACCAAATGATGTCATTTCGCACAAATAATCGAAATCAATATATATCTAGAAAAAAAAGGAAAATTAATATATTTTTAAAACATTAAGGCTTTGAAAAAATTAAAACAAGGCCAAAATACTAAAAATTAGCCTAACTTATTTTAAAATTGTTTAAAATAGACTCCAATAAAGACACATAGAAGGCTCAAAAAAATAAAATAGACTAAAAAATTTCATTATTTAATATGCGGATAGCAGATAATAACCACATTTAATAAATATAATAACTATGCGAATATAAATAGTAAAAATACAATGCAAATACTAAAAAATAATATTCACATTTTAAGGATATAACTGCAAATATTATAAATAATCACATTCGCATATATATGTATACCCATAATTGATGTGACAATTCTTATCCATCCTCGTTAAAAGAAAAAAAAAAATTAGCATTTGTCTTTTTTAATTTCACTTGAAAATTTGAAATTGGTGCTTTACGCCTATTATCCCATCATTACAATTTACAGGTCATTTTTGAAAGAGAAACGAGGAATCGGAGCTACCCTACCATTTCAGTAGGCCCATTACCACATCAGACAGAAAGAAAAGAGCCTTCTCACATCTCGACCGTCCATACCTCGATATCCGCCGCAGGAAACTATAAAACAAACGTATAATAACAGTCCTCATATAGTTTAGAAAGTAGGACCCACATATCAAACGGCTGAGATGCAGTTGGGTCCGGGTACTGCAGAGGAGCCTCTCCAAGCTCTCATATCCATTCTCTCTCTCTCTCTCTCTCTCTCTCTCTCTCCTTCGTTCATACTCTTCCTTCTCCTATTAAATGCACCTTCTGTAATCTTCTCTCCCCAACTCCATTGCTCTCTCTCTCTCTCTCTCTCTCTGAGAAGGCCTGATCGAAATCTATAGATTCACAGTGCCTACTACTGTATATTGCATATTCAAGTTCATGGCAAAAGATTCTGATTCCACAGTCCAATTGCAGCTCTGAAGAAGAATGCATTGCTTCCCTTCACAAAAGGTCTGTTCCCATTTTCCAATTTCTCATTTTCTTTGATAAATTTGTGTTTGGGTCTTTTTCCTTTTATTTGTCTTCACATGGGTAAAGCAGCGTTTCTCTGTTTCTTCAGTCTCTTCTATCTGCCTCTTGCATTTCCCTCCCGGTTTAACAGCTGATTAGACGGAGGGAACAGACTGATACTAAAATCTTAAAATAGCTTAGATTGTACTGAATTAATGTTTATGATTTATGATGAGAGATGTGCATCGTTTCTCTTTCTTTTTGTTTTCAAAAACCAAAATCAGTAGTGCTTTTTTTTTTCTTTGGCTTTTAAAAGTGAGAAAAAAAAAAGTTTTGAAAATGCTAATTTGCAAAAAAGTAAAGCGTTCGGGGGAGTGTGGTCAGATCTCTGTCCTTTGCGTCAATCCTTTCTGTGTTGGATCAAAATAAACTCTGGGTTCCTCCTTTTCTTAAACTTTACTGCAACTTTTCATACGCTACTGTTTGAAATCAAGGATTTTAAAAGACAGAATCTAATTTCTGACAAATGTTAAAAAACTTTTTCTAATTTCTTTAGATTTGACCGTTGGTCCAAAAAGCTAACTCAATCATTTTTTTACTAACTTTTTTATTGTTCATTAAAAAACTTGATAATTATTTCCTTTTGTTTCACAATGATATCAAGCAAAAGATATTGAGCTTCAAGTCGCCCTTTTGCTCTTGGCTCCCCAATGAGGTTCAAGTAGACACTCCGGTTCTCGAAAACAATTAAAATTACTTCTTTTTTTAGAACAACATTAAAATTACTTATGACCCCCACTTGTGATTTTACTTAAAATATGTATTGAGTAGGCTAGTTGGGATTAAGTGTTGGGTAGAACTAGACTTGAAAAGGAGGGTGATTTATGTGAGTCACTTAGGATAATAACATATTATCACACGCCGTAGCAGACATTTACGACGACCCACGTTATCAATACTAATCCGATTGGCCACCATTTTTCTTTTTTGAGGTTCCACTTATTTATCATAATTCAATGATTTAACATTATGTCCATACATAATATCAAGACATTTTAATCGAGCTTCTAGATCGCTCCTTCGAGGCTCGGCCACAAAATTGTAACTTATTTGATCTTACTTTATTAGCTATGTCCGGTCTTATGCTTGATGTGGTGGCGGCTATGATACCAAATGATACATGTCTCAAGTAGAATTCACCCTGAAAACTAGCTTGCAAGGGGAGGGTAATATTAAGATTGTACTTAACCCACGTGAGACACTTAGAATTGTAAAAAGTTGTGAAAAGAAAAAAGAAATTATGGTTCATGTGGTCTTAGCATTTATTTTATCTAAAAGAAAAATTCAAATTATAGTCTTGATGGAACATCTCTCATGCTGTTGATTTTTTTTTTTTAATAAGATAACATAATTACTGTAAGTATATAATGGTTCTTAATTGATGTAGGGCGTGGAGCACAGCTGTGGGATTGTCTGCTAAATCATGCATTAAAAGTTAGTGTTATTTTTTCAATCCAAAAGACAAAGACAAAAAGGTGTTAAAAAATAGAGCTAAGATGATGGGGATGAGGAGAGGGCTTGCTTGCTGCACCCGAGACAGAGAGATTAGCATCGACTTTGATGAGCAAGAGAGTAAGGCCCCTCTCATTTTTTCATACTCACTCTAGCCCTCTGTTCCTCACTGTTATAATTTCTGGTAATAAAACATGAAAGAATTAGTTTATTAGTGTTAACGATTATTAATTAAGTTGAATCTTCCTTCCGTGATTGATGCTTATTAGTCTCACGTGAGGCATAGCTATAAAGTAATTTAGCAATCTTATGTTGACCATCCGATGCTTTCAGATGTATAACGAACCTACCACATGGGGTGACTGTTGGAAAAGAAATATAAATATACGGCTTAGACTTTGTCAGATGGGGCAACTAATTTTTCATGGGTGGTGGTGCTCAAATATATTAAAGTTGAAATTTGGGCCCTTTGATTAAGGGTTTTGTTGCTCATTTTTTTTTTAATTTTTTATTAAATAATAATAAGAAATGATTGATGTGATATAAAGGTGAAATAAATTTAATTTTATTTTTGTGAGAGAAAATTAAAAAAAATTGTTTGATAATAAGAAAAAAAAATTACGGAAGAATAAAAAGAAAGAAAGAGTGTGTTGCCAAATACACCGCATTGTTTGTTCTTGAATAAAGAACGAAGATGGATTTGGTGAATTGAAAGGCTGGGTTTGATTTAAGGGGATGATGGGTGGGGCTCATAAAAGTGTAGATTGGGAGATTTGTGAGAGAGCCATCAATCCTTCTTAGTGTGACAGCCATGGCCCCATGACTGTCATGCGTCTATGGTGGCTCTCTTCAATTTCTGAGCAGAATATTAATGCTGGTGTACCTTTAAAATAGATAGATTTCAAAATTTTCTTGAAAGTCATCATCTGAGTTTTTTTGTTATTTTTTTTTTGTTTTTTCTCTTGATCTTACTGGTGGTGAACCTTTAAAGAGCTAAAATAGTTTTTTTTTTTTTTTAACTATTTTATTCAGTCCAATATGAGTGCTTTAGGAATGAAAAGAATCTTGTTTTTTGTGCGTAAAATAGGGATTTTAAATTAATGTGATGTTCTGTTTCAACACAAATTCGAATCCCTTTTTAACTCGATATGTAAAATGTGATTGTGATTGATTTTTCAAATTCTATGGGACAGAGCCCGCAGAAATTGCGTAGCTCTCACAATTTATTTTAATTGACATTTGTGGGCCCTTAATATGGTAATAGTATATTTAATCTACCACTCACACTAAATGAGACAATGAAGTAACTGGGTGGGGACACAATGTCAGTGTTTGGGTGACCTTTTTTTCCTGGAAAGTTAATTTAACTTATTATTTTATCAGCTCCACTGTGGGGATTCCCTCCTATAAGGTCCATTCCTTTCCATTTTGTGTTGTTCTCTATGTCTACGTGTTGTGACTTGTTTTCTTGTGCTTTTCTGTACTTGTAATGTAAGTGCAACCGCATGAAACTTCCAAGTCCTTTTTCCCTGATAGTTTCTAAGAAAGTTCCCTCTTGCTCTGGTCCAATCTGCATGGCCATGGAAGCATATGCTTTCTATTCAACTGGATGGGGACACAACGTTATGTTCTTTTCTGCCAAAATAGAGAAAAATAAATAAAGATTTTTTTTAAAATTTTTATTTTTTTATTTTGGTATTTTTCTTGTGTATTTACGAAAACGTCCTTAATTTGGGGCTTTAAGCCAGGTCTCAAACTTTTGAGCCTCTCGTCATGAATTAAAAAAAAAAAAAATCTTAGTCCAATTATTAACGCATAATCCAAGGGTTGCTAGATGGAAGTAGATGGTTTTGATCCTTGGATGATGAAAAGCTATTGATAGTCCGATGCTTTACTGTCAAAATGAGGAAAAGGAAAACTAACTTAGATATTACTGGAATTGAGATAATCAACTCCATAATCGTTGTTGAACCAATTGCTATCATCTGAAATGGTGTAATTATGAACTATGTGTCCTTATATGTCATGTAAGTAATCCATGGATCATTTTGTTTTTCATTTCTATTTCTTTTTTCTTTTTTATTTATTTTTGTGTTTCCTTATCCTTCAACTCTTAAAAAGTTTCTACCATACATTCCTTAATCGGCTCTCATCACTTTGCCACACAAGTGGAGAATGAAAACAAATATCTTTATGTATCGTATTAGAATTAGATTCTTGTCCATTCTCTTACTCAAGTATCCTCAGCATCGTGTTAGCGTAAAAGTTACATCATGATTTGCTATGATAGGTCTACTGGGTAAGTCGTGATTTACCATACGATATGTGGGTTAATTTTAAATGAACTTGTGGTTTCTTTTTACTTATAAAAAAAAAAAAAATTAAATGAACTTTTTGATAATAATAGTTTGGAAATATATTTTTAGATGTGTTGTATAGCTTTTGCAGCTAAAACTTATCAATCTTACTAATAATCTATCAAGTGGGACTCCTCATGTGATTGTTACATTTTAACTTTCATATATTATTTGAAATGATGTGAGACTTGAGAAGGGATTAAAGCCTCTGAATTTAAATTGCATCTCATGAGTCTATAAAATTTTGGGACAAGGAGTCAGAAAAATATAGAAATAGAAAATTTGAATATGGCACTTTCAGTTGCATGTGCTTTCATCTATCTTGTGACAACTTTTGAGTGATGAACAGCCAAAGCAGTGAAACAGCCGGACCATGAGAAAATTTAATCAATTTTGGAATAAATAACCAGGCCAGACGAGAATTAATTTACTTTGTGATGCCAACCAATGCATTCTGATACAATCTTCAGCAAAAAGTCTCTAGAAGAATTAAATGTTTTGGTCCTAAATTGAAAAATATGGAGGACCCTTATTTATTTATTTATTTTGGGGGGGATTGAATCTATTCGTATGTGTCATAACAAAGGAAAATTATCTAACTCTTTCAAAATCTTTGTGTCAAATTGTCTATTTGTGTGCATGCATTATGTAGTCGACTATATTTCTTCAATTCCTTAGCTGAGGTCGGTTAGATTGCTAAGCATGGAAATAATTCAAACATCAGTTTGCCTGCAATTTTACTGGGGAAACTCTACAATGTAGCCTGTGTAGCTTGGATATGCATATTCAAGTGTTTTTATTGCCACGTTTGTAGTTGGCAGTTTGCATTTTATTTTACTCTTTTATCATTTTTTTTTGAAAAATGCTTAAACATCTATTAGAAATTCTTCTAGGGGATCAACTAGCATTTTTTTTTTATTATTTTAAATCTAATGGGGCCCACCTTTTCAAATGAAGAGATGGGTCCCACTTGATTTAAAAAATAAAAAAAAATGCTAGTTGATTCCTTAGAAGGATTTTTAGTAGATGTTCTAGCACTCCTCTTTTTTTTTTAGTATGCCTTATTTAGTTGCATGAGCATCATTTATATGTTGAGAACCAATGAGCATTTGTATGTCCTGTTCCAAAGCTGTCAACCTTGTTATATTCAATTTGTTCTTTATGTTTTTGGTCTTTATTGTTTGGTCAACTAAAACAACTTCTTCTCCTTCCATTTGAGCTCTGACCGAATAAAAACTATAATGGAATCTTTCAGGAATAATGACATACAACGGCCTTGAGAGTTGCATTCTCAATAATCAATCGTATGAAAATGAAAGCAGAACAAGCAGAGGGGATGAATGTGTAACTGACTCCTTTGACGACGGCGGCTCCAGCTGTTCTTCTAGCAAAGATGCTTTTGGATCATTTTCTTCAAAGTGGTTGACAATGAAGAGGGACAGCCAAAGTTATGATGAATGGGATCTCTCGGAAAGCCCCCAACATTTTTATGTCAAAGAGAAACCTGCTTATGCCATTCAGTTTTCAGATGTGGAGGCAATGAAAGAAAAATTTGCAAAGCTGTTGTTAGGTGAAGATGTTACAGGAGGATGCAAGGGCCAAACCACTGCTTTAGCTTTGTCTAATGGCATTACAAATCTAGCAGGTACGAAAAAGTTCCGTTTGCTTGGTACAAATAATTAATTTGATATCTCTCATTATATTTTCTGCATTTGCTTTAAGTATTAATTTGATACCCTAGTACATTTGCTTTATCAAAAAAAAGTGTGGGATACTTATACTGCATTACTTTTCTCTGTGTCATATGGAGGTCTCAAACTCGTGAGATTAGAATTCTAAATATACTAGGGTATTGATATGGGAATTAACAGCAATATAATTTTCAACATTTGAGAACAGTGTAATTAATCTTTGACGGTCATATATTTTGCAAGTGATTGTATCAGTAAGTAAAGACAGCATTTGAGTTTTAATAAACAAAGGATTGTGAGAATACAATAACAAGCCTTTGCTTGAACAGAAATTTATTATACTAAATACATATATTCTTTCCTAATCAAACTCAGACTGTTCGAGGCAGCTTTTTAAATTTTAATTTTTTAATTTTTTAAATTTTAAATTTTTATGTTATCAAGATTTATATTTTCCTTCTTGTGGGTAGGATATAAAGCAGCACCATTTCCCTTCTATGACTAACTTGGGGCCCTAGCTATTCCTTAGAAAACTTCTGTTTTTATAATGTGATCTATGAGAATAATTACTTTTTCTCTTAACTATTTAGAATATAATAATTGGATTTTCAGCGACGGTTTTTGGAGAGTTGTGGAAATTAGAACCACTGCCTGAAGAAAGGAAGAGCAAATGGCGAAAAGAAATGGACTGGTTACTCTCCCCCACCAACTATATGGTTGAGTTAGTTCCTGCTAAGCAAAATGGTGCAAATGGCCGGACCCTGGAGGTATTCTCTATTTCAATTGGATAGAAGAATAGAGCAGCATGGATCTTACTTATGATGTGATTTGGATTCGACATTTTTCTTGCAGATAATGACACCAAAAGCTCGTGCTGACATCCATGTGAATCTACCGGCACTTCAAAAATTGGACTCAATGCTTATTGTAGGTGATCTCTTCATTCCCATTAAAATCTAGAGAACTTTTTATCCATCAATGTATTGCTCAAATTAATCTTATTGGTTTTTCATTTGACAGGAGACGTTAGATTCAATGGTGAATACTGAGTTTTGGTATGCAGAAGGAGGTAGCCGGGCAGAAGGAAGGAATAATAGCGGACATCAAAGCAAGAGATGGTGGCTCCCATCACCTCAAGTACCAAAGACGGGACTCTCTGACACTGAAAGGAAGAAACTACTTCATCAAGGAAGAGTGGTACATCAAGTATTCAAGGCTGCCAAATCAATCAATGAAAATGTTTTGCTTGAAATGCCTGTGCCTGCCATTATCAAGGATGCTCTTCCCAAGGTAATTAAACTCTCTCCGATTTAAAACATTCTTAGTTAATCTGCCTTTCAGATATTTTTGTGAGGAAATCTTTATGTATGTATAAGTCTAATATGAGTACTTACTATTTTATGAGTTTACTCTAACTAAACTTTTATTTTATTTTATTTTAATTTTTTTTATCTCTTACCAAAGGCACCTCACCGAGGCCAGCTTTACTTTGTTAAAAGTTAGTAGTTTAAAGATTGAACAACTTGCTAAGTTGTGGCCCAAAGAAAAAAGAATGACATGTCAACTATGCAGAATTGCTCACATATGAACTGTAGTTTAGTGCATGTTTTGGCCAGTAGCTACTCAACCTAGGTATTAAAAACAACCTAGGTATTAAAAACAAGAAGCTATGATCAGAGAGCAGGGGAAATCCCCAGCTTTGATCCTTGCCAAAAGTGGATACACATGCAAAGTTAAAGTAGACTGAAAAAGTTCATTTTGGTGCTTTTAGATTCAGCCAACTAACCTTGTCACATCAAAATGAAGTGGGACTTAGGGCCTGTTTGGGATTGCGATTTCAAAAAGTGCGATTTTAAAAATAGCGATTTTAAAAAGTGCGATTTGAAAACGTGATTTTTGAAAACGCAGTTTAGCGTTTGGCAAAATTGCAGTTTGGCATTTAAAATCGCAGTTTAGCGTTTTAAAATTCTGCGTTTTCAAAAAAGCACCTCCTTACCTGCGATTTGAAATCGCAGATTTTCTGTGTTTTCAAATCGCAATTTTTTAAAATCGCAGTTCCCAAACAATTCAGTTTTTACGATTTGGTTTAAAATCGCACTTATTGTCTACGAAATCGCTTACCCAAACGCACCCTTAGTCTGTATGCTTGTGACTTGAAAACTATCTACATCATCTGATTATGATTATCATGGCTTATGATTAACTTACAGATGAAATTACAAAATTGTAATCCTCATTGCGGTGTTGTAACTTATAACTACATTTGTATTTATGTACTTACAGTCTGGGAAGGCAAGCCTTGGTGAAGAGCTCTACAAGTTCTTGTTTGCAGAATCAAGCTCATCTGACGAGATAATCAATTCTCTTAATTTGAAATTTGAACATCGTGCTCTTGAGGTGATTAATAGGTTGGAAGCTGCTATATTTGCCTGGAAAGTGAAAGTTACAGAACATGTAAGTCGTAAATCCCCAGTTCGAACATCATGGTCCTTCATAAAAGATCCAATGTCTGAGATGGATAAGATGGAGTTATTGTTGGACCGTGCAGAAGCCCTTTTACATCAGCTCAAGATCAGATATCCAAACCTTCCCCATACATTTCTTAATGTTACAAAAATTCAGTATGGAAAGGTGAGTTATCACGTATTCATGTCCATTCTACCAATTTTCTCAAAACATCCAACTTCATCCCCATTTTTTCGGCTTTTTTGGCTGTTCGTTGAGATATTTAGGTTTCAACCATATCAGATTGATTTCTCTGCTATGAGACTACATGCTCATATGTATTGGTTGTCATTATAATGGTACTCATATTTACACTGACTTTCACCAAAGTTATTTAGTTCATACTTTGGCACTAGTGGACATATACTTCTATCTACAAAAAAGAGGGAAAAGAACAAAAAGGAAACTAGTTGCATCATTTTTTTTTTGTTTTAATCTATTTACCCTAAAAAATTCTTTTAACATGGATAAACTGTCTTAATCAGCAGTGACCTATACAATTATATTTTCGTAGAGATATGACGATAATTTTACTTATCAATTTTTGTAGGATGTTGGGCATTCAATTTTGGAAGCATATTCCCGTGTTCTTGGGAACTTGGCCTATAGCATACTGTATAGGATAAGAGATATTTTGGAAGAAGATGGTTTGAGCAATCCAAATTCACCGGTGGCAATGCCTTACTTCTCTGGTATAATTCACTGTGAAACTTCAACGGTTGGTATAGATGTAAGGCACTCGTGGATTGATCAGATGAACAAGGTGCATGGGCATTATTGTGACTCTATCTCAAGTAGTACTTGTGATTTGGAATCTTCATACAGTGAGGCCAAAGCAAGTTCTGTGGCTGCAACACCAAGTCGGAATAGACTATGGTGTATCGACCGAGAGGCTTGTGTAAGTGTGTCTCCCAAAAATTCACCTTGATAAAACAAAAAAAAAAAGGTGTGGTTTTCAATAGCTTCTTTTTGTAAAGATAATTTTGGTTTGCCTCTTTAAAAACGTGTAGTTGAGGTCATGGCAGACTTGGGATGTACTGTTTGGAAATATATAGCAAAGCATTAACTACTTATATGGTGATGACAACCATAATTCTTCAGTGGACAACAATTCCTACCAAAATCTAAACTAAACTAATTCGATTTCAAATGCCTTAAGGTGCTACATATATCAAGGACATACAAGTTGGGAGTTCGTAATGAAATTTCAGCCTATAATGAAACTTGCACACAACTTCTATTTCCAAGTGTAAGCTAGTAGCACTTTGTAGTACAACATCTTTATTGAAGATAAGCATTACTTTGAAGAACATATATGCATATTTTCAACTTCCACTACAAAGTTGGCTGTGAATCAACGATACTTAGAGAACATTTCAAAACATGACTCAATAAATTTGTTCACAGCTCTAAAATAGATCTCCCTCCAGTTCTTGTTAATGATTAGGATCCCAAAGAAAACCCAAAATCCTAATGCGTAAGAGACAGCAATAAATGCATAGAAGAATAAAGGGCTATCAATTATTTTAGTCCCTTCCCATTCATCCTCATGTCCAGGTTCAAGCTGGTTTGTGGTTGAGCAGTTTCTTGGCAGAGGCTCTCCACAGAGATCCGAATTGCCATCATAGCATTGCATCCCGAAAGTTGAGAACTGCTGCTCAAATGGGACTCTTCCTGAAAGATTGTTATAGGCAACACTAAATGTAGATAGATAAGTGAGTCCAACCAATTCATAAGGGATTCCCCCACTCAACTTGTTGTGGGAAAGATCCAAGCTCTCCACGTTTTTCAAGTTTTGAAAAGAATTTGGAATGGGGCCTGTTAGAAAATTATTCGACAGGTTCAAGGACCGAAGTTGTGACAATTCTCCCAATCTAGAAGGAATGATTCCTGTCAAATTGTTAGATGACATGTCAATTCCAGTCATCAACGAGAGTGGGATACCTTTGAAAATATATACCTCATGTTTTATTCTCAAGGACGTTGTAATTTTGATTCGGTTGTTTGGTTCAACTTCTTGCATCAGGTCATATAATTGACTCTGTCCTGTGAAATAGTTCGAACGAGTAGAGCTTGGAGAACTCTTCTTCCAGAATGTAATGTTATCAATGCAGGAGGGAATACCTCCTGAAATATAATTATTAGAGATATCAAAAACTTGCAAACTTTTCATTTGACACATTCTTCGGAGTAGGTGACCTTCAAAGCGATTTCCACTTAAAAGAACTGACACCAAGAGAGGAAGATCATACAACCATTTTGGAATATTACCAGACAAGTGATTGTTTCGAATATCTAGGATTACCAAAGAGGGACTATTTGATATCATGGGTGAGATCATTCCTTCAAATTGATTGCCGCTGAGTTGTAAGTACTCCAACCTTGTCATCTTGGAGTCCCTTGGAAGCATTTCTCCTTTCAATTTATTGTTTGATAGATTTAGATATATCAGTAAGGTGCCATCTCTAGTCAAACTTAGAGGTATTGTCCCTGAAAGCATGTTATTAGAAAGGTCTAACGTTTCAAAAGACAAATTAGCAAAAGACCAAGGAATGATGCCCTCTAATGCATTTGAAGACATGTTAACATGAAATAAGTCTGGAAGAAGATGTCCAATATTTTCAGGAAGAAAACCTGTGACATTATTATCTGATACGTCCAAGAATTTAAGTGATGAAGTTCGATTAGCAAAGCAACCAAGAAATAGAGAACCATCAATTTTGTTACTTGCCCAGTATAAACCTTTGATACTCATGTTGAATAGTAGATGACAAGGTATGCTTCCCTCTATTAAATTGTGAGACAGGTCTAGCCATTTCAATAGATCTTGGGTGAAGATGAAGCTTAGGACAACGTGACCATTCTTCTTGTTGAGGATGGTGTTTGCCAAGTTCAAATAAATTAATTGAAAGGTTGGAACCCATGAGGGAGACTCGGTTTCAACTTCCAAATTGCAGTTGCTCGAAAGATCGAGGTATATGAGGCTTGAAGCATTGGCAAAAGTAGAAAATGACAATACCCCTTCTAATTGATTGCCTGAAACATCAAAAGTACCGATCTTGCTTTGGTTTGAGAATAATAATGGAGGTAGATTACCATGAAAGTGATTACTCGAAAGGACCTTTTGAGGTATGTAAGACTCGAAGCATTGGCAAAAGTAGAAAATGACAATACCCCTTCTAATTGATTGCCTGAAACATCAAAAGTCTCGATCTTGCTTTGGCTTGAGAATAATAATGGAGTAGATTGCCATGAAAGCGATTCCTCGAAAGATCGAGGTATGTGAGACTTGAAGCATTGGCAAAAGTAGAAAATGACAATACCCCTTCTAATTGATTGCCCGAAACGCAAACAGTCTCGATGTTGCTTTGGCTTGAGAATAATAATGGAGGTAGATTGCCATGAAAGCGATTAATCGAAATATCGAGGTATGTGAGACCTGAAGGATTGGCAAGAGCAGAAAATGACAATACCCCTTCTAATTGATTGTCCGAAACTTGAAACTTCTCGATCTTACTTTGGTTTGAGAATAATAATGGAGGTAGATTGCCATGAAAGCGATTCCTCGAAAGATCGAGGTATGTGAGACTTGAAGCATTGGCAAAAGTTGAAAATAAAACCCCTTCTAATTGATTATCCGATAGATAAAGTCCTAGAAGGCTTTCAATCATCCCAAGACAAGAGGGAATAACGCCTTCCAATCTATTATTCCGAAGATCCAAACGGGATAGATATTTTAATTGCTTCAGTTCACAAAAAGCTGCAACAGAGTGAGTTTAAGAAATGAGTTGCAATGTAGTGATATGCGGGTACGTATACATATGCTTAGAATGCATAGAATTAAAATAGCTAGAAATAAAAAATGGTAGGAGTGACTTGCGCGTGAGTAAATATTTCTTCCAAAGAAATTTAGTCTAATTGGTTTTAATTGCCCAAGTGTAAATATATAAGAAGGAAACATAGCAAAACGAAAACAATGAACAACGTAATTTTCGCACTTTAATTTAGTTACATCATGCTGTATGGGTTAATGAGATTTTATGGCATGCAGTCGAATTTAAGAATTATGTGAAGTTGCGTGTTTAATGAGAATATTGAGAAAAGAAAATGATAATGAAGTGGGTATTATGACTTTATTTCAATAATTTGAAATTCAGATAAACAAAACAAAAAAAAAAGAAGAAAAAGTATTAGAATTCGCTAGTATTTGAAACCAAACGATCGATTTATATATTAGGCTTAAACTAGAAATACTATACCAGTTGGAACTCTTAATGTAGGATTCTCTGCAAGTTAATTCTAAAGGTATAAGAGTTAAAATTATTTAAATTATGAAATATAAAATCAAGTATAAAATGAAATGAAGCCTAATCAAGCTGTATAAACATAATATTTGGAATTTAATGCATTAGCCAAAGTGAATTGAGTTGCAAGTGACAGAGGAAATGAAATTAAATGGAGCTGAACAAATTATTGGATTAGAGGGAAAAAAGAAAAAAGAAAAGAAGGATAGAGAAAGAAATGAGGGATAAATGAAGTAAGAGTTCTCACGTACGTTGAAGCCCTCCTCCAATTTTCATGTCACTAAGTAATAGATATTCCAGTTCATCAAATAAAGTGAACAAGGTTACATTTGGATACCATGTACTTGAATTTGGTGAAGGATCGTCCAATCCCAAATACATTTCGCTAACTCCCCCATTTATACCGCCACAACTGATTTCATACGCTTGACAACAATCACTTCCGTTCCAGCCCGCAAAGGCTAAACCATTTGTGGAGTTTCTGATCTCCAAGAGAGCTCGATTCTGTTCTTTGCTGCATCCATCACAACAAGCCAAAGGAGAAAAAGCGATAGCCATAATATAAACCCAAAGAAAAAAGACATTTTTAGCAAAACAAGTCTTCATTTATGAAGAGATTCTCAAAGGGCGCAGCTTATAATTTTTGGTTAATGCATGCCTTTATATATATAATGTACGCGCATAAACCAGTTTTCTGGAGAGCAGTGTGTATTGGAAATAGCTTGGAAATTTCATGTCTTAATTAGTTTTTGGTTGGAATATATATATATATATATATATATATATATATATATGACAAATTTCTAGCTGAAATTTTGTTGGGTGTCAGTGCTTCCCGTACCATGACATTTAAATATATATAATATATGAACTACTTTTGGCGTGCTTCTTGGTTTGGAAAAAAAACGGACACTTGCTCAAATTAATTAAAGTGGAGAGATAATTCTACTCTGCCTAAAGAAAGCCAATAAAATATACATATTTTTTACCATTTTATTCCACCATGCATTGAACACATTTCCGTCCCACTCATCTCACATACTCATAATATTTAATCAAAAAATTGGAAGAAGGTTTATACAATTGCATATGTTAATATTGTCATCTGTGCGCGTTTGGCATTAGATTGAGGTTTTAAACAAGGAAAAAATTAATATAAAATCAATCCATGTAGTTTGCATCCATCTTTCTCGAATTAGTCCTGTGATTTGAATTTTATAGAATAAATTAATGTAAAATCAGTCCACCTACCTCCCTCCGCCCCTATTTATACCTTTGATGAATTGGATTTGATAGATATAAATTTAGAAAGTCTTGAGAATCCGACTCTGTTTGTTATGCTCAATTACCACGTTTTCTGGGGAGCAGTCTATATTGGAATTAAATTACAAGTTTAGCTTTAAAAGAACCTGCAATTTTCCATGCTCAAATTCAATGCAAGACGAATGAATAGGTCTCACCAATGTGTCATTTCCTCTTTAATTTGACAACTCACATGGAAAGTCTCGGTTTTCTCCGAACAAGGCCCTGTTTGGCAATTATCACCTTCCCTCATTTTCATTTCTCCTTAAAAAAAAAATAAGTTAAACATTTTTTTCAAAACTATTACCAAACAATTTTTTTCACTTTTCTCTCCCAAAAAATTCAAAACTTATTATTATTTTATATCACATCATTCACTTCTTATTATTGTCTAAACAAAAAATAAACAACAAAACTATTTACCAAACAACCCCTTGTTTTTTTAATTTTTTTGGAAAAACTTTACTTAGGCCTCCAAACTTTCATCCATTTTGACATATTTCCTTGAACCTTTTTTTGCTCTCACTTTGGCCTCTCATACTTTCAACATATCTCATTTAATCCTCATTCGTTAAATCCTAACAGAGGGGTCTAAAATTCTCAAAATGCTTCTCATTTTAATTTTTTTCTTAAATACAAGGATATTTTAAAAATTTTAACAGGATGTAATGGTGAAAACAGACGGAGTAGGGTTAAATATATATGTTGAAAGTATGAGGGGCCAAAGTTAGAGCAAAAAAAATTCAGGGGTATGTCAAAACGGGTGAAAGTTTAAGAGACCTAAGTGAAGTTTCTCCAATTTTTTTTTTTTTTCCATTTTTTTGAATTGTTATGTGTTTTTATTTTCTTAGTCATTAGTTTACGCAAGAATACAAAGC
>FXXK01000150.1:188943-229195 GCA_900184695.1 Betula pendula
AAAAAAAAAAAAGTTTGCTTGGCTGTTTTGTTATTGTTTTGGATTTGGGATTTGAGTGAATTTGAATGCAGTTAAGAAAAGTACAGATTCGGAATTGGGTCTGGGATTCAATTATGAAGGACCCAACTGACAAACTCTATTTAAAGCAAGGCAGCTTGAGTGTGTCTCAAATTTATTGTTGTTGAGGTCATTAATAGGTTGGAACCTGCTATTTTTGCCTAGAAAGTGAAAGTTACAGAACATTTTAGTGGTAAATCCCCAGTTCAAACATCATGGTCTTTCATAAATGATCCAAAGATGGATAAGATGGAGTTATTGTTGAACCGAGCAGAATCCGATCCCTTCTACATCAGCTCAAGAACAGATATCCAAACCTTCCCCATACATTTCTCAATGTTACAAAAATTCAGTCTGGCAAGGTGAGTTATCACATATTCATGTCCATTCTACTTGTACACAACTTCTACTTCCCAAGTGTAAGATAAAAGCTCTCTGTAATACAGCATTTTTATTAGACTATAAAATTATTATTATTGATATGTCAGCATTCTATTAATGTTCAAGATCCGGTGCAGCAGAGTATAACAAAACAGATGTGAGCTCAATTGAAAAACCAACCTGGGGGTGGGGCGTGGAGGGTCCTCAGGGCGCATGCTCTCCACATAGCAATAGATCAGCAGCCTCCGATCGGAATTTGGTATCCTCCTCTGCAAACGGCTAACAAAAACGGCGCGTGGTGGCCGGCAGCAGCACATTGAGCTTGTGCTTCACCGACATAAATACTGTAACGGCATGTGAGAGCGCGTGAACTTCTGAAATGACGAAAGACGACCGTCACAGTGTAGATCGGAGCATGTAGAGCTTGTTGGTATAATTTTTATACTAAAACAAGGTCAAAAAGCCTCCAAATTTTGAGAAAAACCGTGCAATGGTGGTTCCCCAATACTCTAGACAAGGCCCCAGAAACTTAGTTCTAATATCATGTTAAAATAATTAAACTAAAGAATGGGAGACCTTAAATAGAATTCAGTATTTCTGTGCGTAATAAACTGTGTATAGGAAGGGCATATTTATAGTTGAATAGGCAAGTTAAAATATGAAATACAATAAACTGCAGTATATTTGATATTATATCTTCTAATGTCTCTTTGTTCTAAAATTCTCCCAATTATATCTCTCTGTTCTCTGTACATATTAAGAACAGAACACCATCAATGGCTGCCAATTAACAAGTTTGCCACCATGTTGCATAGGAACACCAACAAAACTACCCTTACTCTAATCTATGCTTGGAGACCAATAAATTAAACTGTTTATGTTAAGCACTATCAATTAAACAGTGAAACAGCCGGACCATGAGCAAATTTAATCAATTTTGGAATAAATAACCAGACCAGACGAGAATTAATTTACTTTGTGATGCCAACCAATGCATACTGATAGAATCTTCAGCAAAAAGTCTCTAGAAGAATTAAATGTTTTGCTCCTAAATTGAAAAATATGGAGGACCCTTATTTATTGTGTGTGTGTGTGTGTGGGGGGTGGGGGGGGGGGGGGGATTGAATCTATTCGTACGTGTCATAACAAAGGAAAATTATCTAACTCTTTCAAAATTTTCGTGTCAAATTGTCTATTTGTGTGTATGCATTACGCAGTCCACTATATTTCTTCAATTCCTTAGGCTGAGGTCGGTTAGATTCATTGCTAAGCATGGAAATAATTCAAACATCAGTTTGCCTGCAATTTTACTGGGGAAAATCTACAATGTAGCTTGGATGTGCATATACAAGTGTTTTTATTGCCACGTTTGTAGTTGGCAGTTCGCATTTTATTTTACTCTTTTATCATTTTTTTTTTTAGTTGCATGAGCATCATTTATATGTAGAGAACCAATGAGCATTTGTATGTCCTGTTCCAAAGCTGTCAACCTTGTTATATGAAAAAAAATCTCTCCCTCTTCAGTAGCAAGGATTGATTTTAAAGCAAGGTGGAAAACTCACTAAAAGTACTAGACTTTTAGCAAAGTGGAAAACACAATAAAATGTACGTACGAAACTCTCATTTTGGATGATATTTTTGTGTAAACTAAAACACCTTTTTATAACGGAGTAGAAAGCAGATTTTTTCTTTTAAAACTCATGACTAAGTAATAAAAACAAACGGTCATAAAATTTATATCATTTCTTAAAACTTATGATGTTTTAACACATACTACAACAGTCTAGCACTTTTAGTGAGTTTTCCACCTTGCTTTAAAATCACTCCTTGCTACTTAAGAGAAATTTTTTTGGTATTTACTACAACAGCTGTTACGTCAAGGAAGAGTGGTGCATCAAGTATTCAAGGCTGCCAAATCAATCAATGAAATTTTTTTGCTTGAAATGCATGTGCCGGCCATTATCAAAGATGCTCTTCCCAAGGAAATTAAACTCTCTCCCATTTAAACATTCTTACTAGATATTTTTCTGTATGTACAAGTCTAATATGAGTACTTACTATTTTATGAGTTTAGTCTTACTAGACATTTTTTTTATTTTGTTTGTCTCTCTTACCAAAGGCACCTCACCGATCCTATTGCTTAGTTGCTCAGCTTCACTTGAGCAACTTGCTAAGTTGTGGCCCAAAGAAAGAAAGAATAACATGTTAACTATGCAGAATTGCACACATATGAACTGTAGTTTAGTGCTTCGTTGTTGACAAACATTCCTACCAAAATTCAAACTTCGCAATACAACATTTTTATTGAAGATAAGCATTACTTTGAAGTACATATATGTTTTGTACTTCCACTACAAAGTTGTTTGTGAATCACTGATACTTGGAAAGCATTTCAAAACATGACTCAATAAATTTGTCCACAGCTCTAAAATAGATCTCCCTCCAGTTCTTGTTAATTATTAGGATCCCAAAAAAAATCCAAAATCCAAATGCATAAGAGACAACAACAAATGCATAGAAGAATAAAGGGCTGTCAATTATTCTAGTCTCTTCCTTTTCATCCTCATGTCGAGGTTCAAGTTGGTTTGTGGTTGAGCAGTTTCTTGGCAGAGGGTCTCCACATAGATCCAAATTACCATCATAAGATTGCGTCCCGAAAGTTGAGAACTGCCGCTCAAATGGGACTCTTCCTGAAAGATTGTTATCGGCAACACTAAATGTAGATAGATAAGTGAGTCCAACCAGTTCATAAGGGATTCCTCCACTCAACTTGTTGTGGGAAAGATCCAAGCTCTCCACATTTTTCAAGTTTTTAAAAGAATTTGGAATGGGGCCTGTTAGAAAATTATTCGACAGGTTCAATGACTGAAGCTGTGACAATTCACCCATTTCAGAAGGAATGATTCCTGTCAACTTGTTAGATGACATGTCAATTACAGCAATCAACGAGAGTGGGACACCTTCAAAATTATATACCTCATTTTTTATTCGCAAGGGCGCTTTAATTTTGATTTCAATGTCGGTTGGTGTAATTCGATATGTCAGGTAATATAGTCGACCATTTCGTGTGAAATAGTTCGAATTAGTAGAGCTTGGAGATCTCTTCTTCCAGAATCTAATGTTATCAATGCAAGAGGGAATGCCTCCTGAAATATGATTATCAGAGATATCGAAAACTTGTAAAGTTTTCATTTGACACATTCTTCGGAGTAGGTGACCTTCAAAGCAATTTCCACTTAAAAGAATTGCCATCAAGCGAGGATGATCATACAACCACTTTGGAATATTACCAGACAAGTAATTGTTTCGAATATTTAGGATTTTCAAAGAGGGACTGTTCGATATCGTGGGTGAGATCTTTCCTTCAAATTGATTGCCGCTGAGTTGTAAGAACTCTAACCATCTCATCTTGGAGTCCCTTGGAAGCATTTCTCCTTTCAATTTATTGTTTGATAGATTTAGATATTCCAGTGGGGTGCCATCTCTAGTCAAACTTTGAGGTATCGTCCCTGAGAGCATGTTATTAGAAAGGTCTAGTACTTCAAAAGACAAATTACCAAAAGACCAAGGAATGATGCCCTCTAATGCATTTGAGGACATGTCAACATGATATAATTCTGGAAGAAGATGTCCAATATTTTCAGGAAGAGAACCTGTAACACTATTATCTGATATGTCCAAGGATCTAAGTGATGAAGTTCGATTAGCAAAGCAACCAAGAAATAGAGAACCATCAATTTTGTTACTTCTCAAGGATAAACCTATAATACTCGTGTTGAATAGCAACTGACATGGTATGCTCCCCTCTATCATGTTGTGAGACAAGTCTAGCCATCTCAAAGAAACTTGGGTGAAGATGAAGGTTGGGAAAACGTGACCATTCTTCTTGTGGAGGCTAGTGTTTGCCAAGTTCAAATATTTTAACTGAAAGGTTGGAGACCATGAGGGAGACTCGGTTTCAATTTTCAAATTGCAGTTGCTCGAAACATCGAGGTATGTGAGACTTGAAGCATTGGCAAAAGTAGAAAATGACAATACCCCTTCTAATTGATTATCCGATAGATAAAGTTCTTGAAGGCTTTCAATCATCCCAAGACAAGAGGGAATAACGCCTTCCAATCTATTATTCCAAAGATCCAAACGGGATAGATTTTTTAATTGCTTTAGTTCACAAAAAGCTGCAACAGAGTGAGTTTAAGAAATGAGTTGCAATGTAGTGATATGCGGGTACGTATACATATGCTTAGAATGCATAGAATTAAAATAGCTAGAAATAAAAATGGTAGGAGTGACTTGCGCGCGAGTAAATATTTCTTCCAAAGAAATTTAGTCTAATTGGTTTTAGTTGCCCAAGTGTATATATATAAGAAGGAAACATAGCAAAACGAAAACAATGAACAACGTAATTTTCGCACTTTAATTTAGTTACATCTTGCTAGCTGTATGGGTTAATGAGATTTTATGGCATGCAGTCGAATTTAAGAATTATGTGAAGTTGTGTGTTTAATGAGAATATTGAGAAAAGAAAATGATAATGAAGTGGGTATTATGACTTGTTTTTCAATAATTTGAAATTCAGATAAACTATATACGTACCAAATAAACAAAAAAAAATAAAAATATTAGAATTCGCTAGTCTTTGAAACCAAACGATGGATTTATATATTAGGCTTAAACTAGAAATACTATACCAGTTGGAACTCTTAATGTAGGATTCTCTGCAAGTTCTAAAGGTATAAGAGTTAAAATTATTGACCATATATGAAATATAAAATCAAGTATAAAATTAAATGAAGCCTAATGATCAATTAAGTATAAACATAATATTGGGAATTTAATGCATTAGCCAATATGAATTGAGTTGGAAGTGAGAGAGAGAGGAAATAAAATTAAAAATGGAGCTGAACAAATTATGGGATTAGAAAAAAGCAAAAAAAAAAAAGAGAGAGAGAGAGAGGAAGAAATGAGGGATCGATAAATCAAGTAAGAGTTCTCACGTTGAAGCTCTCCTCCAATTTTCATGCCATAAAGTGCGAGTACTTCCAGCTCATCAAATAAGGTGAACAAGGTTACATTTGGATACCATGTACTTGAATTTGATGATGTTTTGAACAAATACATTTCGCTAACTCCCCCATTTCTACCGCCACAAAAGATTTTGTACGCTTGACAACAATCCCTTCCGTCCCAGCCTGCAAAGGCTAGACCATTTGTGGAGTTTCTGATCTCCAAGAGAGCTCGATTCTGTTCTTTGCTGCATCCCTCACCACAAGCCAAAGGAGAAAAAGCGATAGCCATATTAACCCAAAGAAAAAAGACATTTTTAGCAAAACAAGTCTTCATTTATGAAGAGATTCTCAAAGGGCGCAGCTTATAATTTTTGGTTAATGCATGCCTTTATATATAATGTACGCGCATAAACCAGTTTTCTGGAGAGCATTACTGTCTAGGAAATGAGGAATGCTAAGTGTACAAAGGTTTTTGTATAAAAAAATCTCTTACAAAATGAGGTGGTACTAAATAATTGAATAAGAGATAAATTCAAATTTTAAACTACCCAATCATTTAGTGTCACCTCATTTTATAATAGATTTTTGTATAAAATCCTTTATACACCTATCATTTCTCCTTGGAAATAGCTTCGAAATTTCATGTCTTAAGTTTTTCGTTGGAATATATATATATATATTTTAATGACAAATTTCTAACTGAATTTTTGTTGAGTGTCGGTGCTTCCCGCACCATGACATTTAATTTTATATATAATATATGAACTACTTTTGGCGTGCTTCTTGGTTTGGAAAAAAAAAGGGACACTTGCTCAAATTAAAGTGGAGAGATAATTCTACTCTGCCTAAACAAAGCCAATAAAATATACATATTTTCTGCCATTTTTTTCCCGCATGCATCGAACACATTTCCGTCCCACTCATAATATTTTATCAAAAAATTGGAAGAAGGTGTATACAATTGCTTATGTTAATATTGTCATCTGTGCGTGTTTGGTATTAGATTGAGGTTTTAAGAGCATTCTGGTTAGGCTTTATATTTTGAAAATAAAATTATTTTTTCTTATTTTAACTATTTAGTTTTTTAAAACTAGAGATTTATTGTCACTTTTTTTTATTTTTTATTTAAATATAATATTTTAAAAAAATGAGAAGATAAAAAAAATTGAGAAAAGCAAAAAGTTATAAAGAGAAATTAATATTTTATTAGTTTAAAGAAGAATAGGGAGCTATTTCATGCTCCATATTTTTTTTTTCAAATTATAGAGTCGAATAAAAACAATAAAATAGTCTAAAATTAAGTTTAATTTTTTAAAATAAAAAAATTCTTCTTTTAAAGAACCAAATAAAAATATTCTGATGAAAGAAAATTAATGTAAAATCAATCCACTAGTTTGCATCGATGTTTCTCGAATTAGTTCTGTGATTTGAATTTTATAGAATAAATTAATGTAAAATCAGTCCACCTACCTCCCTCTATCCCTACCTATATATAAATTTAGAAACAAGTTGTCATGGATTTGGCAACTCTTGAGAATCCGACTGGGACACAAATTTTCTCTAACTCATGTCGGAGAAAATTTGCTTCAACCCCTTAAAAAAAATGACAAAAATTATGAAAAAAAATTGAAAAAAATATATTTCAACCCACTTATAAAAATACAAGAAAAAATAAAGCAAATTTTTTTTTTTAAATAATCATATATACAGCAATGTTACGAAAACAAAAACAAAGCAAAAAAAGTAATTTTTTTTGCTTTGTTTTAAGTGGGTTGAAATTCGCTGTATATATGATTTTTTTTTTTTTTTACTTTGTTTTTTCTTGTATTTTCATAAGTGGGTTGAAATATATATTTTTTATTTTTTTTTTCATAATTTTTATCATTTTTTTAAGAGGTTAGAGCAAATTTTTTTTCAATCTGAATTGAAAGAAATTTTTGTCCATCCGACTGTGTCTGTCATGCCCAGTCACCACACGTTTTCTGGAGAGCCGTCTGTATTGGAAATTACAGGTTTAGCTTTAAAAGCACTGCAATTTTCCACGCTCAAATTCAATGCAAGATGAATGAATATTGAATAGGTCTAACCAATATCTGTGTCATTTCCTCTTTAATTTGACAACTGACGTGCAAAGTCTCAGTGTTCTCCAAATTTGGAGAAAACGGACGGAGACTTGCATGTCAGTTGTCAAATGACTCAAATTGAAAGAGGAAATGGCACAGATTGGTTAGACCTATTCATTCATCATGCATTAAATTTGAACTTGGAAAATTGCAGTGCTTTTAAAGCTAAACCTGCAATTTCCAAGCAAATTTCTACGTACGTGCGTAGAAATTTCCAACCTGTAACAGGCTGCAGAGCACTTATTGGAACAGAGTGAATTTGCCAATTGGTTTCTTGAATAAATATCTCTCAACCAAACAAAGTGAGCACAATAAAGTAGCTTTCCATTTGCATGGAAACTTTTGGATTGTCAACAACTTAAAGGGGAAGTTATCTCAGTTAGCATGTGAAATATATAATTGATTGAGAGATTAAGAGAGCGCTGGGTCCTACTATCGCATGTGATGTACCACGCAGTTTGCATAAAGGTTTATTTAATTTAATTAAACTTTAATTTAATAAAGTTTGTGATATAGAAGACGTTTTGAATAATAGACTTCAATTAGCTAAACCCGTATAGGTATGTGTCTACGTACGTACACAAGTTTATTCAATTCTCAACCCCATTCCCATTTTCCATATTCCTGTTGACGTAAAAGCTCAAAGCATTTCAAGACTTGAAAGTTGAAAGCAATGGTTGTTGTGTAAAAGGATCCTCTCTGTTTCCAATGGTTGTCAGGAGTAGTGGGCTAATTCCGGTTTTATCAAATATGAGTCAGACGGACCATTTGATTGGTTCAGATTTTTGAAGATAGTTTCCTAGTCATATTGAATTTTGTCGGTAAAAATGGAAAAAGACGGAGACTTGCTTGTGTGTCTCTGTTTTCTCCAAACCAAGAAGCACGTCAGGGTTGGGCCAATGGAGAATATGATTCAAGAGAAAAACATGAAAAAATTGACTCTAAGTTTCTCTACTTTTTGGAAAATCTTGGGCGTGCTTCATGGTTTGGAAAAAGACGGAGACTTGCTTGTGTGTCTCTGTTTTCTCCAAACCAAGAAGCAAGTCAGGGTTGGGCAATGGAGAATATGATTCAAGAGAAAAACATTGAAAAAATTGACTCTAAGTTTCTCTACTTTTTGGAAAATCTTGGGCGTGCTTCATGGTTTGGAAAAAGACGGAGACTTGCTTGTGTGTCTCTGTTTTCTCCAAACCAAGAAGCACGTCAGGGTTGGGCCAATGGAGAATATGATTCAAGAGAAAAACATGAAAAAATTGACTCTAATAAGTCTCAAACAAGTACTCCTCTTTTGACCCTAGCTGTTTTCCGACCAACTCGTTACTCCCTTACATCATCAGCTCCTTTCCTTCCAGCCCGACTCTCATCACTTTGTGCATTACCCTGAATAATTCAATCAATCCAATCATCTCTTTTGTAAATTTACTATTAGATCGGTGAGACTCATATGTGAATTATAAAAATTCAATGGTGAATTCACCCATTCACTGTATGGAGATGGATGAAAGATAGAATGAAAAATAATTTTTATTATTTCTTGGGAATAAAACCTACGTGCGCTTTATTTTTTCCAACAACGCCTGGCGCTTTATTTTCTCCTAAACGGACGTTTATTATTATTATTATTATTATTTTGGAGTACAAATAGATGTTTACTTAAAGACACGCATTTCAATTAAAACGATCAGTTTAACTAAAGCAAAGGTTGAGTGACAAAAAATTATGGGTTCATGCCACGCGTCGCATTTTTAGGACAACTCCAAGTTATATATATAAAAGATAAGATATGATAAGATATGCATCAACGAGGACAGGAAATACAATGTTGGCAAGTCTTGAATAATCCATGCGTTTTCTGGAGAGCAATCTGTATTGAAAAATATATTAATTGAAAATCCCATGTCTTACGTTTTTCTCTCGACAAATTTTTAACTGAATTTTTGGTTAGTGTTAGTGCTTCCCGCACCATGACATTTAAATACATATAAACTACTTTTGGCTAAAGCTTGGGCGTGCTTCATGGTTTGGAAAAAACAGAGACTTGATTAATTGTAAGTCGTCAAATTTAAACCGGATATGTGAGAAGAAATTGGTAAAAAAAGAAATTTCTTGTGAGATCATAAACATGTAAATAAAAGGAAGCATTGCGTTTTAAGATGCATGTAAATTTCTTGTGAGGGCCTATGACACACAGCCAAAACGGTGCAACCAGCCGGAAGATCTTACGAGGATTAAATTTAATCAATTTTGGAATAAATAACCAGACCTTACGAGGATTAATTTACTTTCATACTGATAGAATCTTCAGCAAAAGTCTGTAGAAGAATTCAAATTTTTGGTCCTAATTAAATTTAAAAATATGGAGGACCTTTATTATTATTATTATTTTGGGGGTGATGGGATTGAAGCTCTTTTAGTTGCTAATGTTAATTTAATTTAACATTATCAAATGTCATTGACTTGTCTAAATCTATATGTTAATAACAAAGGAAAATTATCTAAATCTTTCAAAAACTTCAGTTTTTCTTGCCAATTAGTTTCAACCAACCCTTAGATCGGTCATTGTTAAAAAGAAAAAGAAAAAAAAAAATCCAAAGTCATCATTATAGAATATTTGTAAAATGAAAATGTAGTTTATAACATTGAGTAATTTTAGAAGTTTTTCTTGTGTCCCTCAAAGAATTATGTGACTTTTAAAATCACTATTTGATTAAAATTCAATAGTGATTAATCGCAAGCCAAATAATAATTTTAAAAGTCACATCATTCTTAGAATGACACAATAGGGACTTCTAGCATTACTCATATAACATTACTCTTTTTTTTTTTTCTCCTTTATTTTATTCTTTCTATTCTTTTCTCTTTTTTGTCTTTCTAAACAATTTTACCAAGAAGCCCCAATACTTCCTAAATTATAAATTATTGGCTATTCTTTGTTATCCTGTAAACCACAGAAACATAATTCTTGTCCCATTACCTATTTTATCACTTTCTTTTCTTTTTGTTGTCTATTGTTATTATTATTAGTCCTTAAATCATTTAAAAGGTAAAATAAAACTCCGAAAAACTTGCTTCTTCCAAATTATATCATCTAATGCTTTTAAATCATTTTTTGATAAAATCAAGATCTATACTAAACTTCTTAATAGGAAAATCCTAATTTTATAAACTAAAATCCATTACCATAAATTATAAAGAGATTGTCAAAGGCATCTTTATGCATGATCATACTGTGCACAAAGGAGGACTGGAAGTCCTGAATAATCCAATGGGCAACTTCAGCTGTTGTAGAGCAGTCTCTACTTTTTGGGAAAATCTTGGGCGTGATTCATGGTTTGGAAAAAAACGGAGACTTGCGTGTGAGTTGTGAGGTGGTACTCAAGCATGGAAAGTCTCGGTTTTCTCCAAACCAAGAAGCACGTCAAGGTTTGGCCAAAAGTAGGATCATACTCCAATGGGCAACTTCAGTGTTGTACAACTTTTCCAATGATCATGCATCATTAATTTACTGATTTCATTAATTAGATTTCATAAAAGGTGTTATAAGATGCTCATAGTTGATCCACATTGATTTAGATTAAGGTTGTAATTAATTATAAGAGGCATTAATGCCAATCGGACCTAAGTTTGAATTTTTGGGCTTATTATTATTCTTGCACTAGTTGGAGAAAGGCTCTAATGAGCAAATCTTGGTAATTCCCTAATTAGAAGTTTCAAAAAGACTCTATTTTTCAAAAAAAAAAAAATGGAAGATTTAGAAGAAAAAAAAAAAAGGATAATTACATTTTACTCCCATGAACTACCACGTATTGTCACTATGTCTCCATGAACTGACACTCTGATCAGATAACCTCCATGAACTATCATTTTGTTATCTTTATCCTCCTTTTGTCAGTCAAGTTCGTTAAAAAATTTGAAATGACAATTTTTGTTTTTAGTGAATTTTTTATTTTAATAGAAATAAAAAATGAAAAAAGTTGTTAAAAAGTGGTTGATGTGATATAAAAAGTGAAAATATTTTTTTTAGGTTTAGGAAAAGTGATGAATAGTGAAACCCAGTAAACAGTAACTACCTTTGCCAAACATGCTGGAAGACTTGCTTTTGAGTTATGACGTGGTACTCAAGCATGCAAGTCTCGGTTTTCTCCAAACCAAGAATCACGTCAAGGTTGGGCCAAATGGAGATATTGATGATTCAAGAGAAAAACATTAAAAAAAAGGGACGTGATATAGCACAACCCAGGCTGATGCACTGTAGCATCAGCCTGGGCTGTGCTATACAATTACCGTAAAAAAAATTGACTCAAGTCTCAAAAAACTCTTCTTTTGACCCTATTTGTTTTCCGAGTCGTTGATTCATGACCAACTCGTTACTCACTTACATCAGCTCCTTTCCTTCCAGCCTTACTCTCATCACTTTGTGCATTATCATGAATAATCCAATCAACACAAGATCCAACTCTAAATCACCAACAAATCAGAGCACCAACAAGTCCAGGGAAGCGCTCTTGGATCTCCATTTTCAATGATCATGTTGCATCAAACTTTTCCAATGATCATGCATCATTAATTTACTGATTTAATTAGATTTCATAAAAGGTGTTTTAAGATGCTCATAATTGATCCACATTGATTTAGGTTAAGGTTCTAAGAGCACTCACAATAAGCTCTTTAATTATAGCTTTTCTCTAAATTTTTAATAAAACATACAAAAACCTTCATTTAACAAACTCTTTATCAAATGTTAAATTTAAAATTTGTCAGAATCTCTCTTTATAAATCTAAAAAGCCAAAAAATGAATGTTAAACTTTCTTTAATATTTTTTTCTCAAGTGACATCACTCTTGGTGCTAGAGAGTGCTTCTCTAAATAGTATTGGCTACCTTTTGGTAGATTGGTTACGCTTCCCAAGTAAAGCAAATAATATTTGTTTAAAACAAATAAACATTTAGAGAGTTTGTTGTTGAGTAGTTTGCAAAAGTGGCTAACTAAACTCTTTAAAGTAGATTTTTAGAGTTAAGTATGAAAAAATTTTAAAGAGCTCAGTGTGAATGCTCTAAGAGGCATTATTGCCAATTGGACCTTAGTTAGAATTTTTGGACTTATTAGTCTTGCACTAGTCGGAGGACGGTTTTAATGAGACGATCTTAGTAATTTCCCTAATTATAAGTTTCAAAAAGACATTGTGTTAATTTCTCAAAGATTTAGAAGAAAAAGAAAAACAAAGAGTATACATACCTCCTCAAACTATCATTTTATTGTCAATGCCCCCCAATTAAAAACACATTGTAATTAATCTTTGACGTTCATATATTTTGCAAGTGATTGTATTAATAAGTAAAGACGGTATTTGAGTTTTTCTAAATAAAGGATTGTGAGATTACAATAACAAGCCTTTGCTTGAACATAAATTTATTATACTAAATTCATATATTCTTTCCTAATCAAACTCAGACCGTTCCGAGCAGCTTTTTTTTGGTTTTTTTTGGTTTTTACTTCTTCTGGGTAGGATATAATGCAGGACCATCTCCCTTCTATGACTAACTAGGGGACATAGCTTTTCCTGAGAAAACGTCTCCTATTTTTATAATAATTAATATTGGATTTTCAGCGACGGTTTTTGGAGATTTGTGGAAATTAGAACCACTGCCTGAACAAAGGAAGAGCAAATGGCGGAAAGAAAGAAATGGAAATTAGAATTGCCTGAACCACTGTTTTTATTTTTTTGTCTCTCTTACCAAAGGCACCTCACCAAGGCCAGCTTTACTTTGTAAAAAGTTAGTAGTTTATAGATTGAACAACTTGCTAAGTTGTGACCCAAAGAAAAACGAATAACATGTTAATGCAGAATTGCTCACATATGAACTGTAGTTTAGTGCATCTTTTGGCATGGTCCGGCAGGGTGTGCTTGAACGTGAAAGGAAAAAAAAAAAAAAAAACATGTATAGTTCCTCAAATACAAACCAATAATTATTCCAGGTTACACCAATTTCTATTTTCTTTCTATTCCTTGCGTAAATTGGTTTGTATTTGCGCATTGAAGTATGTAGTTCCAATGCCATTTGATTTTTCTTCTTGGTTTGGAGGTACAGAAGGTGAGCTAAATTGTTTGGTTGAGTAATTTTTTCTGTTTTTAAGGTTTTCAATTTATTTGATTCTGACCTTTGCAGGGGAAATTGGGCGGTGAATCCTTTCACAATGCAGATTTCTTTCCAAAAAGCGGCCTATGAATTCCAGGGCTTTAAGTCTATTTGGAAGAAAATTGGGATTTTTGAATAAAGAAACAATGAGTGGAGATCAGATGCAAGGGGACACACCGGGATCGAATGGCCAAGAAGAGAGGATCTTCGTTTCGGTTAGGGTGAGGCCTTTGAATGAGAAAGAGATTTTGAGGAACGATGTGTCCCATTGGGAATGCTGCAATGCAAACACCATCATGTCTCTTGCCTTCCCTTTCATCCTCATGTCTAGGTTCATGTTCGTTTGTGGTTGAACAGTTTTTTGGTAGAGGGTTTCCACATAGATTCAGATTGTCAATATAGCATTCTGCCTTGAAAGTTGAGAACTGCAACTCAAATGGATTCTTCTTGAAAGATTGTTATATGCAACACTAAATGTAGATAGAAAAGTGAGTCCAACCAATTCATAAGGAATTCCCCCACTCAACTTGTTGTGGGAAAGATCCAAGCTCTCCACGTTTTTCAAGTTTTGAAAAGAATTTAGAATGAGGCATGTTAGGAAATTATTCAACAAGTTCAAAGATTGAAGCTATGACAATTCTCCCATTTTAGAAGGAATGCAACCTGTCAATCGGTTAGATGACATGTCAATTACAATCATCAACAAGAGTGGGACACCTTCGAAAGTATATACCTCATGTTTTATTCGCAAGGTTGTTTTAAAGTAGAAATCACGGTTTTGTGTCCTTAGATGTACATTGTCATTCAGTTGACTATTTTCTCTAAAATAGTTCGAGTGAGTAGAGCTTGGAGATCTCTTCTTCCATAATGTAATGTTATTAAAGCATGACGAAATGCCTCAAAAAATAAGATTATCAGAGATAACAAAAACTTGCAAATTTTCCATTCCACACATTTTTCGGAGGAGGTGACCTTGAAATTGATTTCCACTTAAAAAAACTGCCACTAAGCGAGGATGATCATACAATCACTTTAGAATATTACCAAAAAAGTGATTGTTTTGAATATGTAGTATTACCAAATAGGGACTATTTGATATCATGGGTGAAATCATTCCTTCAAATTGATTGTTGCTAATTTGTAAGCACATCAAAATTGTCATGTTGGAGTCCCTTGGAAGCATTTCTCTTTTCAATTTATTGTTTGATAGATTTAAATATATTCGTGAGTTGCCATCACTAGTCAAACTTTGCGGTATTATCCGTAAGAGCATGTTATTAGAAAGGTCTCATATTGCCAAAGACGGATTACTAAAAGACCAAGGAATGATGCCCTCTAATGCATTTGAGGACATGTTAACTTTATATTAGTTGGGAAGAAGATGTCCAATATTTTCAGGAAGAGAACCTGTGACATCATTATCTGATATGTCAAAGGATACAAGTGATGAAGTTCGATTAGCAAAGCAACCAAGAAAAAGGGGACCATTAATTTTGTTACTTCTCAAGGATAAAACTTCGATACTCGTGTTGAATAGCAACTAACAAGATATGCTCCCCTCTATTAAGTTGTGAGACAAGTCTAGCAATTTCAAAGAAGGTTGGATGGAGATGAAGCTTGGGAAAACGTGACCATTCTTCTTGTTGAGGCTGGAGTTCGCCAAGTTCAAATAATTTAGCTGAAAGGTTGGAGCCCATGAGGGAGACTCGGTTTCAACTTCCAAATCATAATTGTTCGTGTTAGGGAGATAAATAGTCATGAGTTTTTACCAATAATACATTAATATACATATTTGGATACCATTTTAGCCCAAAAGCCTAAGCTGATGGGCTTGGGTCTACTTAAGTATATTAACTACTCTTTTTTTTTTTTTATAATTTCTCAATGTGAGACACAACACTCACAAATTACTCATAACAGCTCGAAAGATCTAGGTATTGAAGATGTCAAGCATTGGCAAAAATAGAAAATGACAATACCCCTTCTAATTGATTTCCTGAAACATCAAATGACACGATATTGCTTTGGTTTCAGAATATTGATGGAGGTAGATTACCTTGAAAGTGATTACCCAAAAGATTGAGCCACACAAAACTTGAGCATTGGCAAAAGTAGAAAATGATAAAACCCCTTCTAATTGATTATCCGATAGGTAAAGTTGTCGAAGGTTTTCAATCATCCCAAGACAAGAGGGAATAACTCCTTCCAATCTATTATTCCCAAGATCCGAAGAGCGTAGATATTTCAATCGCTTTAGTTCGTAAAAAGCTGCAGCAAAGTGAGTTTTAGAAATGAGTTCCAATGTAGTGATCTGTTATGTGGGTACGGGTACATATATACTAAAGAGGCATAGAATTAAAATAGAAATAAAAATGTTTATTCCAAAGAAATTTAGTCTAATAGGTTTTAATTGCCAAAGTTTAAGAAGCAAACACATGACAACACGAAAATAATGATCAATGTAATTTTCACACTTTTAGTTACATCTTGCTGTCGAATTTGAGAATTATGTGAAGTTGTGTGTTTAATGAGAATATTGAGAAAAGAAAATGATAATGAAAGTGGGTATTATGACTTGTTTTTCAATAATATTAATTTGAAATTCAGATAAATTACGTACCAAATAAACAAAAAAAGTATTAGAATTCGCTAGTATTTGAAACCAAACGATCGATGTTTTAAGATGTTCATAATTGATCCACATTGATTTAGGATAAGGTTGTAAGAGGCATTAATGCCAATTGGACCTTAGTAAGCCTAAGTTAGAATTTTGGGCTTATTAATCTTGCACTTGTTGGAGGAAGGTTCTAATGAGCCAATTTAGGTAATTCCCCTAATTAGAAGTTTCAAAAAGATATTTTTTAGTTTTGGGAAGATTTAGAAGAAACAAAACAAAACAAAACAAAACAAAAAAGTATACATATACCTCTCAAACTACAACTTCAGTATCAATTAATGATTCTCCCAAACTACTAAAAAATGTCAATGTCTCCCCAATCGGGAACACATTGTAATTCATCTTTGACATTCATATATTTTGCAAGTGATTGTATTAGTAAGTAAAGATAGTATTTGAGTTTTACTAAATAAAGGATTGTGAGAATACAATAACAAGCCTTTGCTTGAACAAAAATTTATTATACTAAATTCATATATTCTTTCCTAATCAAATTCAAACTGTTCAAAGCAGTTTTTTTTTTTTAATTGAATAAGGAAATTGGTTACAAGGGATGATCCTTACCACTCTTGATCCGAAAGGAAGAAAGAGTGGAGAATACTAAAATCTAAAAAGGGGTGGGCTCCCCAACAATAGACCCAAACTGAACAAAAACAGTGCAGAAATATAAACACAAAGTAGGAAATGGGTCAAACAAATGACCCAGTCTTCTCAAAGGGCCGCAAAAAGTGGTTTCAGAAGCAAAAGTAGCACAGATTAAGGCAAGCCTATCTGTACCCTCGTTAAGCAACTGGAATAGCCACCATAAGGAGACTGAAGCAGTGAATGCACTGTTCAAGTTCAAATCAGGGACTGAAGTAGAGAGAGGGACCAACACAAATAACAGCTCAAAAATCTCCACCATAAGGTCAAACAACAACAGCTTAGAGAGACAATAACCCAACAACAAAATTACAAGAAAAAATACAGAAAAATAACAAAAAATTCCGCAAACAGCAGCAGCGGCGGAGTAAAGGCTGATGGAGCTCATTGGTGGGCGTTTAGGACCCACGCGCCGGTGAGTGAGATCCATTCGCCGACGCGTGAGGTCCACGCTCCGGCGCGTGGGCGTCAGAAGGTGGCACGGCTGGTGGTGGACGAAGCGGATAGCGCCGGTGAGCACAGTGGAGTGGCACGTGGCGTGCTGGGTCTGACGGAGAAAGGAAGATCTAGCTTTGAAAAAGTCCATCTAAGAACCAAAGCATATCCGACTAGCTACGCAATGGGAGGCGCGGTGGAGAAGGTGGATGGCGCGATAGAGAAGGTAGACGATCCTCATCATGCAGAGGAAGAGATCGGTTGCTGAGAGGAAAGAAACACCAAAAAAAGCACAAAAACGAACAAAAACAAGGGAAAAAAGGAAAGAACGGAGGAGGAGGAGGGATAGATGAGGAACCATCCCTCCTTCCTTCAAAACACCAGCAACGAATGGATAAATCCTCACTAAGGAGATGGAAAGCCCTTACTCCCTAGAGAGAAGGTGGAGACTCTCTCTCTAAAAGAGAGAGATCCACAAACGCCTTATGAATTTTTTTTTTTTTTATGTTGTTGTTGTCAATGTTTATTTTTTTCTTCTTGTGGGTAGGATATAATGCAGGACGATTTCCCTTCTATGACTAATGACATAGCTATTCCCGAGAAAACGTCTTCTGTTTTTATAATGTGACCTATGAGAATAATTACTTTTTCTTTGAACTATATAGAATAATTGGATTTTCAGCGACAGAAGAGCAAATGGCGGAAAGAAAGAAATGGAAATTAGAAACTACTGTTTTTTATTTTTTGTCTCTCTTACCAAAGGCACCTCACCAAGGCCCGCTTTACTTTATAAAAAGTTAGTAGTTTTTAGATTGAACAACTTGCTAAGTTGTGACCCAAAGAAAAAAGAATAACATGTTAATGCAGAATTGCTCACATATGAACTGTAGTTTAGTGCATTTTTTGGCCAATCGCTACTCAACCTAGCTATTAAAAACAAGAAGTTATGATCAGAGAGCTGTTGTAGTGTATGTGTTACAAAATTTCTTTCATTTCAGTCGTTGGTTTTCTAACAACTTTTATGACTATTGATTCATACGTTTATTACCGTTTGTCATTAAGACATGAGCTTCAAGAAAAAAAAAATTAGTTATGACCGTTTGGTCATTAACAATTTATGAGCAAATGATTTTCTAATGTTTATCTTTTTTTTTTTGAAGTGAAATTCCATTCTAATCATTAGATCATAAAGATAATTCTTGCTCAGCAAGTAAAAGATTCTGCAAAAAACTAGGACAAGTCTGATGCCAGATACAATCGGAATACTGAAGAAGAGCTTCTTTGGCCAACCGGTGAGCTGCTTCGTTAGCTTTCCGTCGAGTATGGGTTGTCATCCCGAAAGGAAGACCATTTAAGAGAGCCAGAGTATCTTCGATGAGTTGGCCATACTGGCTCTATGACGGGCCCTTCTCGCGTAGTGCTTGCACAATGACCAAAGCATCTCTTTTCAAAATAACATGTTGAAACCCGAGCCTAAAGCAAAAATCAGCTGTTTTCCATGCCGCTATAGCCTCTGCGACAGTGGGATCTGTTATATGGGGGATAGTTAAGCACATGGATGCTAAAAATTTTCCCCCTGCGTCACGTACAAGCACCCCCACACCCATTCGTTGGGAATCCCTGTCAAATGCGGCATCTCAGTTGAGTTTTACAACTCCTTCCGATGGCCTTCTCCATTTTGGGCGCACTGAACAAGTCAGGACTCTTGTTCCAGGAGGAGGGAGCAGTTGGGCTTTGTGAAAACCCTCCAGTGAAGCTACTATACTCTTAACCAAAGAGGCAGGTAGAGAGACAGACCCCCCCAAAGACAATTGAGTTCCTCTGTAACCAAATGCGGCGTGCTACACAGGAGACCAGCGACAAATCCTCCACCTCAAGCTTACCCATTAGCTTTGCAAAAAGACACAGACCATCGTCATCCTCAGCAGAGAGCTTTTTAATCGTTCTAGAACACTCCATCCAAACTGCCTTGGCCGCATCACAACCCCATAGGATGTGCCCTGTAGTCTCAGGAAAAAGGCCACATATGGGACACAATGGATCTGCTACAATCTTCTTCTTGAGTAAATTAACTTTTGTAGGTAAAAGATTATTACAAACCCGCCAAGGAAAGGTTCTGACCACTCCAAGCACTCGCAGTTTCCAAAGGTGCTTCCAAACCTCCTTGATGGCAGAGGTCGAGGAGCAATCGCCCTGTTCTCTTACCAGTCTATCCTTTTCAAGATGATATGCGCTACGGACCGTGAAAACCCCACTAGATGTGCCCATCCAAATAAGCTTATCTGGATGGCCCCCAGGGCTAAAAGGTAGACTACAAATACGGCTTGCCTCATCGATACTGAAGATGTCGTGAATTAGAGTAGAATTCCACCATCTCGTGGAAACATCTATTAATTCAGATACCCTTGCATCAGGCTACATCAGAGACACAGGAGATTGGATCTTATGATACGTTGAACCAGAGAGCCACTTGTCCTCCCAGATTTTAATGGATGTGCTGTTCCCCACTCGCCAACACAGTCCTTCCTGCAGAAGGGTCTGGATGTACAGAGACTCCTCCATGCCTATGATGGCCGTGACCCAATGGCTGCTTCCAGAAATGAGGTTTGTGAGAAATATTTCTCTTTGAGAATGCGTGCCACAAGAGACTCTTGAGAATGTAGCAGCCTCCAACCCTGTTTTGCAAGCAAAGCAAGATTAAAACTTTTCAAATCCCGGAAGCCTAAACCACCTTGAGATTTTGATCGCCCCATCCTCTTTTAGCTCATCCAAACCAGTTTTGATTTGTTATCTTTTTGGCCCCAATAAAATTTACTCATCATAGAGTTCAACTCCTTGCATAGTGTCTTAGGTAATTGAAAGACACTCATGCTATAGGTGGGGATGGCTTGGATAACCGCCTTAAGGAGAATCTCCTTACCCACTTGGGACAAGAACTTCTCCTTCCAGCCACTAAGTTTAGCCCTGATTCGGCCCTTGATTCCAGCAAAGGTGCATTTCTTATCTCTCCCCACCATCGCCGGTAAACCCAAATACTTTTCATAGCTGTGGGGAGAGGACACACCAGCTATATATGGATATGATGTGCTCACGAAATTCACTTCGAGTATTTTTGCTGAAGTAAATAGACGTCTTTCCTCTATTAATTGTTTGACCGGATGCCTTCTCGTATTGCTCTAACAACCCATGTAAAGAACACCATTCCATAAAGTTAGCACGGCAGAATAGAAGACTATCATTAGCAAAGAAAAGATGACTCAGCTTTGTACCCCCCTAAGTGATAGGAAGTCCGAAAATAGTACCCTCCATCTCTGCTTTCTGAATGAGAGAGCTTAACCCTTCAGCACACGAAAGGAATAGGTACAGAGAGAGTGGATCACCTTGACGAAGACCGCGTGTAGAAATAATATGCCCATGGGGGGACCCATTGATCAAAATTGAGTATGTTACGGTCCGAACACAAGACATAATTAGAGAAATCCACAGTCAGTAAAGCCCATTTTTATTATAATGGCTTCAAGGAAATCTCATTCTATCCGGTCATATGCTTTGCTCATGTCAAGCTTTATTGCCATATATCCTTTTTTGCCTTTCAACCTCGTCGCCAGAGTATGTAAAGCCTCATACGCCACTAAGACATTATCGGTAATCAGTCTACCCGGAATAAAAGCACTCTAGGTTTGTGATATAATAATAGGGAGGATCTGCTTCAAACGATTGGCTAGCACTTTGGCAATGAGTTTATACAAAACATTACACAAACTAATGGGCCTGAATTCCGTTACCTTTGAAGCCGAGGCAGCCTTAGGAATTAAAGCCAGAAAAGTAGAGTTGAGTTCACTAACCATACAACCTGTATTAAAAAAACCCAATACAGCCTTACAGACATCAGGCCCAACCGAGGACTAATTCTTTTGATAGAAACAAGCTGCAAACCCATCCGATCTGGGAGACTTCAGGCGATGCATTTGATTAAGGGCCAACTCCACTTCCTCTGCTATGAAAACACGAGTCAACTGGAAGTTCATAGAGTCAGTAACACAGGGACTTACATTTGCAAGACTTTCGTCGATCCCAGTTGGAATGATAGTCGAGAAAAGTCACTGGAAATACTGAATGAATGCTCGGCTAACATCCTCTGGCTTCTTCCAAAGAAATCCTTGCTCATCTGTGATCTGACCAATATGGTTGATCTTCCTTCTGAAATTAGCCCAACAATGGAAATACTGAGTATTTCGGTCTCCACCACGAAACCAGTTCCGTTTGCCTCTTTGCTTCCACTGTAAATCCTCCATCTCCAAGAGGTGATCAATTTCTCCTTTAAGAGTTTTGATGGCTGCCCAGTCATCCGGAGTTTCACCCAACTGGAGTAGAGTTAACCTCCTGGTCTTTTCTTTTAGAGCAATTCGGAAATTTCCATATTTGGAAACATTCCATTTCATCAAAGCTTGTTGACATCTTTTGAGTTTCAATTGGACACTCTAGATTAGAGAAACACTAGCCTCAGGCTCGGCCCAAACTGATTGTATCAAGAGTCCATTTATCTTCAAACTTGAACGAACGTTTCTGCCTCCCACGCCCACCATCTGATGAAGAGCTTACCAAAAGAGGCTTATGATCCGAAGTGCGTGCCGCTAAAATAGCCACATCCACATCATGAAATAATTCACACCACGCTATAGTAGCTGTCGCCCGATCAAGTCGTTCTTTGGTAAATTGGACAGCTTCCCGACAGTTAGACCATGTGAACTTAGAACCCTGAAAACCGAGATCGCAAAGATGGCAATCTTCAAGCGTGGAGCGAAAAAGCTCCATGTGTTTTTCATTACATGGAGCCCCACCCACTTTCTCTGATTGATCCACGATCTCGTTAAAATCTCTAACACAGAGCCATGGATGGAGACTGAAATGTTGTAAGAATGTAAGCAGTTGCCATGATTCTTCCCTGTACTTTCGATCAAGATGACCATAGAAGCCAGTGAACTTCCAAGGAGTAGCAATTCCCTCTGTGGAAATAATAGCATTGATATGGCGTAGGGAATAATTTTGGATATCCACCTCCTGCGCATCCCAGCAAAGTAGAGCCAATCCGCCATTAGCTCCTATAGGGTCAACCGTGAACAAACCATCAAACCCTATTTTATTACAAATAACTTGCATGTGGTGCTGACGGATCTTTGTTCCACGAGAAACAAAATCCAGGGTTTCTTTTCCTCCACCATCTGGCAAAGGTCGCGAACTGATCGAGGGTTTCCAAGCCCCCGACAGTTCCAACTTAATAGAATCATGGCATTTTCTAATGTTTATCAATTATATGGTTTTTAATCTTTAAGCGATATGACGATTTCGCATTAAAAGTTCTTCCAGTTTTTTACCAAAGTTCACATTCTCGTACCTAACAAAATAGCATTATAAAAGAGAAACTTTTTGTTAATGTTTTGAGTTGTTCTTGAAAAAAAAAAAAAAGCAGCACCTTTAATTATTTTATCCAATTAATTTGTGATTTGCCTATGCAGCTTTGCTTACATTCTAGCAGCATAGAACTAAAGGTCCACCTAGTATCTTTTATTTTTATTTTTATGTGTTTTCTCTCTAAAGCTTTTTATCAAGCAAATCCAAGGGTTGTTCATTTAACCTTCGTGTTTGGAACTACGTCCTTAACGAAGATAGACACTATAGTATAATCTTAGGAGGTTGTGTGTCAATAAGAGACCCACTCGCACCGGGTTGAATACTTCGAAGGGCACGAAATCAACTATTAAGGACAACGCTCTTGCATGATTTTATAGCATTGTGAGATCTTTCCTTACTATAATTTTCATCTCTTATTTCTCTTTATTTTATTATTAATTTTCAGATTAATATTGTTATGTATCAACAAGTATTTTTGTACCATCAAAATAATTTTACAACAATCTTAAAGGTTGAATTGTGATGGATGCACAAATTCTTATTGCCACTAAAGTTCTTCTGAATGTTATAAAAATTGAACTTTTGATGGAATAATTTTACAACAAAAGTTTCTGATCCATTCAAGATAATATGGATCTGAGTGTTTGTGTTTGAGTCTATGTGAATAGATGTTAGATATATAGTCAATGAAATAAGTGCTCAAGAAATGTTCTTAAAAAGTGCACAGGAAATGTTAGTTAACATTGAAGGGTGTGCGATTTTTTTTTTTTTGGCATTTATATGGTTATTAGACTTTTTAATTTGTTTTTATCCTATCTAGATTTTGGTATGGTGCTTGTTGGGAGGCCTTAACTCGAATGAATTCTGAGATATGTTGTAGGGAAAAGGGAACTTGAGTTTTCATATCTATAGATATTATCTTGTGTGTTTCATAGTAATAAGCCTACCAACACATATTTAATTAGTGCTCAATGATCACAATGTTACTTTAGTTACTATCCATAGTTTCTATGAGTCATTACTTCCAAATGGGTATATCCCTGAAGAGTATCAGGTTGATTCAAATCTGAAGATTGAAAGCTTGAAATGATGAAAATTGGCTGTTTTATGAATAATTAAATTCTTGAATATGGGTTTTTAGGTATGAAAATATATGTTCCCTGATTGCGATTTGTAGATGTATGTCCCACTTATTTTTCATGTGCACATTTGTGGAAATAAGGAAGAATTATCCTCTTACATACTAGTGGAGGAAAACACTGAGCAGGTGATTGTTGTGGAGAATAGGTACGTGCCAGTGGTAGGGAAAGGAAAAGCTCTCCTAAAGCTAACATCGGATAAACTCTTTTACTCTCTGATGTCCTACATGCATGTTCTAACTTTAGGCACAATCTGATTTTGATACACTTGCTTGGCAAGGCCGAACTTAAAATTTTATTCTATGGTGGTATTGTTACCTTAACTAAGCAAGATGTTTTTGTTGGTAAAGAATATGAAAATGTTGCTAATACCTTTAATGAAAATTTATTTTTTTTTACGCTTATTTGGTTGATTCCATTAATATTTGGATGGTAGACTTGGACATGTGAATATTGGCTATATCAAGAAAATAAAGAAAAAAAAATCGGAATCATTAATTCACTAAGGCAATCCAATATGGATAAATGTGAAATATATGATAGGACCACAATCACTAAGAAGGCATGTAATTCTATTACAAGAGAAATCGAATTTCTTGGTTTAATACATAGTGATTTGAGTGATTTAAGGCACACAATTGCTAGAGGTCGTAAAAAATACGGTGTGATATTTGTTTATGACTACTCTAGATTCACTAAACTTTCCTTGTTAAGAGCTAAAGATGAAGCCTTAGAAATCTTCATAAAATACAAAATTGAAGTTGAGAATAAAAAAAAAAAATGATTAAAAGACTAAGAACCGATAGAAGTGGTGGATATGAGTCTAATCATTTTAAAGAATTTATTGAACAAAATGGCATAATACATGAAATTATACTTCTTTATTTACCGGAATCTAATGGAGTAACGGAAAGGAAAAATAGAACATTGAAAGAAATGATGACTGATATGTTTGTTAGTTTTGGGCAATCCGCTAACATGTTGGGGAAGCCATTCTTTCAACTTGTCACATTCAATATAAAGTGTCTCATAAGAAAGCTAGTAAAATTACTTACGAACTTTGAGAATGTCGTAAGTCTAATTTAGAATACCTCAAAGTGTGGGGGTGTTAGGAAATGTTATATTACCCTAGCCTAAAAGGAGGAAACTTAGTTCTAGAACTTGTGATTATGTTTTCATTGGTTATACTTGCAATAGTTCATGCTATAAATTCATTATTATCAAGATGTTGTTTTAGACTACAATACTACTATTAAATCTAAAAATGATATCTTCTTTAAGCATGTGTTTCTTTTGAAAAATAAGGAAAAATTATTGCATGAACCTTCTATTGCTTCTAATGAAATTGTTGATGATGTGCAAAAGTTGAAAAGAAGCGAGCGAGCTAAAAAAAAAGGGTAAAATACACTTTACTCCTCCAAAGTATCTAGCCATTTGCGTTTTAGCCGCCAATGTTCAAAAAGTGACAATTGCCTTCCTAATCTATCACACGTTTGCAAATAAGACCCTCTGTCTATTTTTTTTGTTATTTTGGACGGAAATCAAGTCACGTGCGTGACACATGACTTTTTTGTACTCAAACATTTGAAATTGTCTTCAGGGGAGGTAAAGTGTCACAAAAAAAAAAAAAAAATTTTTTTAAAAAAAAAAATACAAAAACTTAAATAGAAAATAAAATAAATAAATAAATAAAGAGAAAAATATAAAATCAATTTTTGTGGTTGGCCTAAATTACAAATCATTCCATATGGTATAACAAATAATTCAGAGGTTTTCGGGGTAGGCCAAAATAACAATTTAGTCCTTGTAGTCAAATTCCGTCAAAACATTTGACAAATTCCGTTAGGGTGCCACATTATCACCAATGAAATGCTAACACATGTTACTCTTATTAAAAAATATAGAAAAAATGCAAAATTAGTCCATATGGTTAGCCTAAATTATAAAACTCTCTGTAGTATCAAAGTGAACTCAAAAGTCCATGTGGTATGTCAAGAAAATAATTTAGTCTTTGTAATCAAATTTGGTTAAAATATTTGACAGATTCTATTAGGTGTCACGTCATCACCAATTAAATGCTGACACATGGCAATCTCATTAAAAAAATATATAAATATATTAAGTATATAAATATTTAAAAATTAAAAAATTAATTCAAAAAAAAAAGGAAAAGAAAAAAAGAAGAAGATAGAGGTAGCTACCAATTGGTAGCCACCCCTTGGGGGGAAGGGGTGGACTAAGCGCCACCCCCAGAGGTTGTTGGGGGTGGCTTGCCGCTATCCCGGCACATGGGGGTGGCGGCGCACCACCCCGGCCACCTCTGGGGTGGCTCGCGGGCCACCTTAGAGTTGGGGGTGGCATTTGAGCCACCCCCAGTGGTGGGCGTGTAAACCCTATGAAAGCTGGGGGTAGCGCGCAGCCACCTCGGCTTCTATAGAAGTGGATGCGTAAAATGTGGCCACCACTAGGGTTGGCTCAAAGGCCACCCCAACTTTGGGTGGCCGTGAGCCACCCCAGAGGTGGTAGGGGGTGGCATGTCGCCACCCCCATGGGCCGGGCATGGCGGCTAGCCACCACTCTTACTCCAAGTCCTCTTTTTATTCTTTTTTCTTTTGAACAAAAAAAAAAGAAAAGAAAAATTGATTTTAAATTCTTTTGTATTTTTGTTTTGTTTTAAGTTTTCTTTAAATTTTTTTTGTGACACTTTATCCCCCGAAGGCATTTTTGAATGTATAAGTAGAAAAAAAGTCACATGCCACACACGTGACTTGATTTCTATCTAAAATAATAGAAAAAATTGACGGAGAGTCTTATTTGCAAACGTGTGATAGATTTGGGGGGTCGATCGTCACTTTTTGAATATTGGAGACTAAAATGCAAATGATTGGATACTTGGAAGAAGATGGCTTGAGAGATCCAAATTCACCGGTGACAAAGCCTTACTTCTCTGGTATAAATCACTGTGAAACTTTAGCAATTGGTATAGATGTAAGGGACGCGTTGGTTGATGAGATGAACAAGGTGCGCAAACAGTATTGTGACTCTAATTCAAGTAGTACTTGTGATTTGGAATCTTCATACAGTGAGGCCAAAGCAAGTTCTGTGGCTGCGACACCAAGTCGGAATAGTGTATGGTGCATCACCGGCAGAGACGCTTGTATAAGTGTGTCTCCTACAAATTCTCCTTGATAAAAAAATGTGTGGTTTTCGATAGCTTCTTTTTGCAAAGATATTAATATAAGCATAATGAGATACAGATTTAAAAAACATGTAGTTGAGGTCACGACAAACTTTGGATGTAGTGTCTGAAAATATATAGCAAAGTATTTCTATGTATATGGTGATGACAACCACGATTCTTCAATTGACAAAATACTATATTGCAAGTGCTTCATTGTTGACAACAATTCCTACCAAAATCCAAACTTTGCAATACAACATCTTTATTGAAGATAAGCATTACTTTGAAATTCATATATGTTTTTTGCTTTCACTCAAAGTTGGTTGTGAATCACCAATACTTGGAAAGCATTTCAAAACATGACTCAGTATATTTGTCCACAGCTCTAAAATAGCTATGCCTCCAGTTCTTGTTAACAATTAAGATCCCAAAGAAAATCCAAAACCCAATGCATAAGAGATAGCAAAAAATGCATAGAAGAATAAAGGGGTATCAATTATTCTAGTCCTTTCTTTTTTATCCTCAGGTTCAAGTACGTTTGTGGTTGAAAACTTTCTTGGTAGAGGGTCTCCACAGAGATCCAGATTGCCATCATAGCATTGCCTCCCGAAAGTTGAGAATTGCCACTCATACGGGATTCTTCTTGAAAGATTGTTATATGCAACACTAAATACAGATAGAGAAGTGAGTTCAACCAATTCATAAGGGATTCCCCACTTAACTTGTTGTGAGAAAGATTCAAGCTCTCCATGTTTTCCAAGTTTTGAAAAGAATTTGGAATGGGGCCTATTAGAAAATTATTCGACAAGTTCAAGGACCGAAGCTGAGACAATTCTCCAATTTCAAAAGAAATGCTACCTGTCAATTGGTTAGTTGACATGTCAATTCCAGTCATCAACGAGAGTGGGACACCTTTGAAAGTATATAAGATATGTTTTATCAGAAGGTCTGTTCCAATGTCTAATTCAAGCTCTGGTGCAATTGGATTTAGGAGGTAATACAGTCGAGCCTTTCTTGTGAAATAGTTTGAGTCAATAGAGCTTGGAGAAATCTTCTTCCAGAATGTAATGTTATCAAGGCAGGAGGGAATACCTCCTAAAATATGATTATCAGAGATATCTAAGACTTGCAAACTTTCCATTCCACACATTCTTCGGAGTAGGTGACCTTCAAAGCAATTTCCACTTAAAAGAACTGCCACCAAGCGAGGATGATCATAAAACCACTTTGGAATATTTCCAGACAAGTGATTGTTTCGAACATGTAGGATTGCCAAAGAGGGACTGTTTGATATCGTATGTGAGATTGCTCCTTCAAAGTGATTGCCACTGAGTTGTAAGCACTCCAACCCTGTCATATTGGAGTCCCATGGGAGCATTTCTCCTTGCAATTTATTGCTTGATAGATTTAGATATACCAATGGGGTGCCATGTCTAGTCAAAATTCGCAATATTGTCTCTGAGAGCATGTTATTAGAAAGGTCTAGTATTTCAAAAAACAAATTACCAAAAGACCAAGGAATGATGCCCTCTAATATATTTTAGGACATGTCAACATTATATAAGTCTGGAAGAAGATGTCCAATATTTTTAGGAAAAGGACCTTTGACATTATTATCAGATATGTCAAAGATCTAATTGTTGAAGTTCGATTCGCATGGCAACTAAGAAAAAGAGAACAATTAATTTTGTTACTTCTCAAGGATAAAACACTGATAGTCGTATTGAATAGTAGCTGACAAGGTATGGTTCCCTCTATTAAGTTGTGAGGCAAGTCTAGCCATTCCAAAGAATGTTGGTTGGAGATGAAGCTTGGGAAAATGTGACCATTCTTCTTGTTGAGGCTGCACTTCGCCAAGTTCAGATAACTTAGCTTAAAGGTTAGGACCCATGAGGAAGACTCGGTCTCAACTTCCAAATCATAGTTGCTTGAAAGATTGAGGTACATGAGTCTTGAAGCTTTGGCAAAAATATAAAATGACAATACCCCTTCTAATTGATTGCATGAAACATCAAACTGTCAAATCCTACTTTGGTTAGAGAACATTAATGGAAGTAGATTGCCATGAAAGCGATTACCCGAAAGATCAAGGTCCTTGAGATTTGAAGCATTGGCAAAAATAAAAAATGATAAAACCCCTCTTAGTTAATTATCCTGTAGATGAAGTCGTTAAAGGTTTTCAATCATCCCAAGACAAGAGGTAATGCCTTCCAATGTATTATTCCGAAGATCCAAAGAGCTTAGATGTTTTAATCGCGTCAGTTTGCAAAAAGCTGCAGCAAAGTGAGTTTGAGAAATGAGTTCTAATGTAGTGACCGTGTGGGTACCTATATGCTTAGAAGGCATAGAATTAAATAGAAATAAAAATGGTAGGTGGCGGAGCTAGAGTTTTGGCTCAGAGGGGTTAAGATTTTTTTTTTTTTTAATGAATGAAAAAAAAAAAAAAAAAACTAAAGTTACACAAAAAATGATTAAAAATATTTAAAAATATAACTGGTTGATAAGGTTATTTTTTAAAATATGCTCTATAGATTTGGTTTCTATCACTAGGATGTCAATCAAACTTTTTTTTTTCTTCAGCAAAGATCTACTGGCAAATTTATTAATTCTACCTCGATACAAGCTTCTTTGGAGCTCAATAGAATTATTTTGGTTCTCCATAATTTCAAGAAACTATAAGTATATATTTCATACAATTAAAATATGCAACAAAACTATATATATTCATAAATAATTAATTTAAAAAAGCAATCTAAATATAAAAGTTTAATCAATATAAAGTTTGATTACATGTCTCTTAGGCTCTAAAAAAAATAGTTAAGCAATATAATTGATTTGAATTGTTGAAGGCTCGGAGCAAGAAGAAATTCAAATCGCAAATTGTTGAATTGTTGAAAGGGAAGAATGACAATTTGACCAATAGCAAATAACCAAATAGACAATTTTACTGTTTGACAAAAGAGAGTCATAAAAAGGTTTTAAATAAGATAAATGCTTGTTGTCCATCTTTTTAGTCCATCTTCTATCTTTTTATTATTTTTTTTCACCTAAAAAATAAAGATCATTGCACTTATGGATCTTTGTTTTTTAGAAGAAAAAAAATAGAAGATGGACCAAAATGGATTAAAATAATGGACAACATGTATTTTTTTTCTTTAAATATATACGTCATGAAATCAAGGTTACTGTTAGCAAAGAGAGTAAGAAAAAACAAAATAAAAAATTGGCATTGACCATTTGACCCCTTTTAAATCCTTGTAAGTCGTAACATCTAAAAAAAAGAAACAAGAGATTTCAGCCTCTCAAGTTCTCCACAAAGGCCAAAGTCCTGCGAATAAAAAAACAAAAAATGCCAGGGAAATTTCACTTAACCCCCTAACTGTCATGCCTTTTGTAATCACTCCCTTAAACTTTAAAACCTCTTAATTTAGTGTATTTAAGTTTTAATTTTTTGCAATGTTCCCCCTCCGTTAAAATTTTTCGTTAAATCCTAACTGAATAGTGTTAAATTACCTAACTACCCTTAATATTTTTCAATTTTCAAATTTTTTTTTTTAAAAAAAGTGACCCACGCTGGGTCACGACGTGAAAATTTATGGAATCGGTTAGAAAATTTCCTTCAACGAAATTTGAAGAAAATCTTTGTTCAAAGAGAGGAAACCATGCCACAAAAGGGCTGCTGATGTTTGCTTTCTACTTGATTGAGCCCTTTTCCAGGCCTCCCTTTTTGATGTCTCCCATTGGGCTAGGGCCCAATGACTTGAAAATTTTCATGAGTGCATTCATCTCATACCTTGAAAATTATCCTACAAAATTGTTTTCTTATGCTCTCCCACATAAACATTGGACCGAGATTCATTAGAATTCTGTCAGAATTTCTAAGAAATTTCGGAAAATTGAGGGGACCTTCTCATTTTTGAATTCGGATTCCAATAATTTGCTGTTTGAATTGTTAGCAATTCAAATAATAAATATAAAAGAATTTTTATAAAACCCATCTATCTAAACAGGGGTAGATAAGCCCTATAAAAATCTCTCACATTTATTGTTTGAATAAATAAATATTCATATAACAAAATTACTGAAATCTCTATCCTAATTTCTTGTCCGAAATCCCTTAAATTTGGACAAGAAGATCCCAATCCCAAAAACTTCCCATTACTCTTTAACTGTCTTGCTGTATATTTATTAATTCTTTCTATGTTTAGCATTTGATGAGGTGGCATACCAATGTTCCAATTGCCATACCAACTCGCCATGGATGTTAAAATTTGTGCATAAAAGTCCGAAGTATACATGGTCCTTCTAAATTTCCTCTTATATGACTGACTCATCGAGTCTCCAACGTGTCAAGAAGGTTACCTCGCAAGTGTCAACACAAGAAACAGAGCATTTTTTTTTTCACAAAAAAAAAAAAAAAAAAACAGAGCATTTTTTTTTGCCAACCTAAACCTAGTGTATTTATTATTGTAAAATAACAAATATTTTACTCATCTGTTCTTTGCTGCATCCATCACCACAAGCCAAAGGGAAAAAAATCGATTGCCATATTAATAACCCAAAGAAAAAAGACATTTTTAGGAAAACAAGTCTTCATTTCTGAAGAGATTCTCAAAGGTTGATCGATGCAACTGCGAAAATGAATCATGAATGGTTCTGGCTGCCTTTAATATATATAATGTACGTCCATAAACGAGTTTTCTGGAGAGAAAGTGTGTTTTGGAAATAGCTTGGAAAATACATGTCTTAAGTGTTTTCCTTGGAATATTATAATGACAAATTTCTAACTGAATTTTTGGTGAGTGTTAGTGCTTCCCGCAACATGACATTTAAATCATATAAAATATATGAACTACTTTTGGCGTGCTTCATGGTTTGGAAAATAACAGAGACTTATGACATTTAAATCACCAGACTAATCATGTCCTACCCAAACTTATGCCATTTTATTCCCCCCCATTGAACACATTTCCGTCCCACTCATCTCACATACTCATAATATTTAATCAAAAAAATTAGAAGAACGTTTATACAATTGCATATGTTGATTTTGTCAGCTGTGCGTTTGGTATTACTTCAGTTTCATTGAGTCATTTGTTCTGGCAGATATAAATAAATAAATTGAGGTTTTAAGGAATTTGTTATGATAATAAGTTTTCACGTAACAGAATTGAAGGAAAAAATTAATGTAAAATCAGTCCACCTAGTTTGCATCGATCTTTGTCGAATTAGTCCTGTGATTTGAATTTTATAGAATAAATATTGTGGTTTGCTTCTGAATACAAATTGTCATTTCGTTAGCATTTCTAACGGACATTAATGCTACGTGGAACCTTGTTGGACTCTTGCAGCAATATCTGTAATGGCTTTTAGACGGTATTTATTACACAATTATATATTTTCATCCTTTTTCCTGTTCAAAACATGAATTTTTATTGACAATTTATCCCTCCAAGTATGTAGATGTGCCATCAGATAATGAGAGCATAAACATGTAAATAAAAGGCAGTATTGCGTTTTAAGATGAATGGGAGCTCTTTTTTTTCCAGCAAAGAGAATGAAGAGGTACGAACAGAGTTATGATGAATGGGGGAGCTCTCACAAAGCCCCCAACATTTTTATGTCAAAGAGAAACCTTCAGTTTTCAAATGTGAAGGCAATGAAAGAAGAATTTGGAAACAGGTATGAAAAAGTTCCGTTTGCTTAATAGAAATTGTAACGACCCTCGAGGAGAGCACTGGCACTCAAATTGTAGCTTTTCTAAAATTTTTTATAAACTTCAGTTTCACTTCTAAAATTTATAATTATTTTTATAAATCACTCACTTTCTATGAGTTACTACTCATTTTCTTAATATAAGATCAGAGTGTTAAATAAATAATTAATTTGACATGCCTTTTCCATTACTATATTTTCTGGATTTGCTTTATAGTATTTTAATATTTCCTGATTTCTTGCGACAGTAAATACAATAGCTGGAGAAATCACGGCTGTCATAGGGTTCTAGAGTACACTGATCCCATGAAATATGGACTGGTGGTTGTCACGGATTCTAAGATAGAAGTCTTCCCTGTTTTCTTTTTTCTTTTTTTTTTCTATTGCTTAAACGGGGAAAAAGAAGGGAGGGAAAAAAATTGAGCACCAAAAAAAAATCTCTCTCTTCAGTAGCAAGGGGTGATTTTAAAGCAAGGTGGAAAACTCACTAAAAGTACTGACTTTTAGCAAAGTGGACAACACAATAAAATGTACAAAAACTCTCTTTTTGGATGATATTTTTGTGTAAACTGAAACACCTTTTTATAGGAGTAGGAACCTGATTTTTTCTTTCAAAACTCATGACTAAGTAATAAAAACAAACTGTCATAAAATTTATATCATTTCTTAAAACTTATGACCATATATGCGTTAAAAACTTAATCTTCAACGTATAAGATAGCCAACGCCCAATGGTAAAAAGGAGTCAATAGCTTGTGAAAAAATTCAATGATTGAACGGTCAAAAAATCAATGTTTGTGCAAAGTTCTTAGATGATCAAACAACTGAAAAAAAAAAAAATTAAAAAAAAAATTAATGTTTATAACACATACTACAACAGCTGCTTCGTCAATTAGGAAGAGTGGTGCATCAGGTATGTATTCAAGGCTGCCAAATCAATCAATGAGAATGTTTTGCTTGAAATGCCTTTGCCGTCCATTATCAAAGATGCTCTTCCCAAGGAAATTAAACTCTCCCATTTAAAACATTCTTACTAGACATTTTTTTGTATGTACAACTCTAATATGAGTATTTACTATTTTATTGAGTTTAGTCTTACTAGACATTTTTTTTAAAAAGAAAATTTTGTAATTGTCTCTCTTACCAAAGGCACCTCACCGAGGTCAGCTTCACTTGAGTAACTTGCTAAGTTGTGGCCCAAAGAAAAAAGAATAACATGTTAACTATGCAGAATTGCTCACATATGGACTGTAGTTTAGTGCTTCGTTGTTGACAACAATTCCTACCAAAATTCAAAATTTGCAAAACAACATTTTTATTGACGATAAGCATTACTTTGAATTACATATATATTTTGTACTTCCATTACAAAGTTGTTTGTGAATCACCGATACTTGGAGAGCATTTCAAAACATGACTCAATAAATTTGTCCACAGCTCTAAAATATATCGCCCTCCAGTTCTTCTTAATTATTAGGATCCCAAAGAACATCCAAAATCCGAATGCATAAGATACAGCAACAAATGCATAGAAGAATAAAGGGCTATCAATTATTTTAGTCTCTTCATTTTCATCCTCATGTCGAGGTTCAAGCTGGTTTGTGGTTGAACAGTTTCTTGGTATTGGGTCTCCACATAGATCCGGATTACCATCATAGGATTGCGTCCCGAAAGTTGAAAACTGCCGCTCAAATGGGACTCTTCCTGAAAGATTGTTACCGGCAACACTAAATGTAGATAGTGAAGTGAGTCCAACCAATTCATAAGGGATTCCCCCACTCAATTTGTTGTGGGAAAGATCCAAGCTCTCCACGTTTTTCAAGTTTTGAAAAGAATTTGGAATGGGGCCTGTTAGAAAATTATTCGACAGGTTCAAGGACCGAAGCTCTGACAATTCTCCCATTTCAGAAGGAATGATTCCTGTCAAATTGTTAGATGACATGTCAATTATAGTCATCAACGAGAGTGGGACACCTTCAAAAGTATATACCTCATGTTTTATTCGCAAGGACGTTTTAATTTTGATAGTGCCATTGGTTGCCATGTCATACGGTTGACCATAGTTCGAATTAGTAGAGCTTGAAGAACCCTTCTTCCAGGATGTAATGTTATCAATGCTGGAGGGAATACCTCCAGAAATATGATTATCAGAAATATCAAAAATGTGCAAACTTTTCATTTGACACATTCTTTGATGCAGGTGACCTTCAAAGCGATTTCCACTTAAATGAATTGCCGCTAAGCTAGGATGATCATACAACCACTGTGGAATAATACCAGATAAGTAATTGTTTCGAATATCTAGGATTAACAAATAGGGATTGTTCGATATCGTGGGTGAGATCATTCCTTCAAATTGATTGCCGTTGAGTTGTAAGCACTCCAACCATGTGATGTTGGAGTCCCTTGGAAGCATTTCTCCTTTCAATTTATTGTTTGATAGATTTAGATATTCCAGTGGGATGGGATCTCTAGTCAAACTTTGCGGTATCGTCCCTGAGAGCATGTTATTTGAAAGGTCTAGCACACTAACAAACAAATTACCAAAAGACCAAGGAATGATGCCCTCTAATGCATTTGAGGACATGTCAACATGTTGCAAGTCTGGAAGAAGATGCCCAATATTTTTAGGAAGAGAACCTGTGACATTATTATCTGATATGTCAAAGGATCTAAGTGATGAAGTTCGATTAGCAAAGCAACCAAGAAATAGAGAACCATCAATTTTGTTACTTCTCAAGGATAAACCTCTAATACTCGTGTTGAATAGCAACTGACATGGTATGCTCCCCTCTATCATGTTGTGAGACAAGTCTAGCAATTCCAAAGAAACTTGGGTGAAGATGAAGGTTGGGAAAACGTGACCATTCTTCTTGTTGAGGCTAGTGTTTGCCAAGTTCAAATATTTTAACTGAAAGGTTGGAGCCCATGAGGGAGACTCGGTTTCAATTTCCAAATTGTAGTTGCTCGAAAGATCTAAGGACCGGAGGCTTGAAGCATTGGCAAAAGTAGAAAATGACAATACCCCTTCTAATTGATTGCCTGAAACAAAAAAAACCCTCTATCTTGCTTTGGCTTGAGAATAATAATGGAGGTAGATTGCCATGAAAGCGATTACTCGAAAGATCGAGGTATGTGAGATTTGAAGCATTGGCAAAAGTAGAAAATGATAAAACCCCTTCTAATTGGTTGTCCGAAACATGAAAAGTCTCGATCTTGCTTTGGCTTGAGAATAATAATGGAGGTAGATTGCCATGAAAGCGATTACTCGAAAGATCGAGGTATGTGAGACTTGAAGCATTGGCAAAAGTAGAAAATGATAAAACCCCTTCTAATTGATTGTCCGAAACATGAAAAGTCTCGATCTTGCTTTGGCTTGAGAATAATAATGGAGGTAGATTGCCATGAAAGCGATTACTCGAAAGATCGAGGTATGTGAGACTTGAAGCATTGGCAAAAGTAGAAAATGATAAAACCCCTTCTAATTGATTATCCGATAGATCAAGTTCTTGAAGGCTTTCAATCATCCCAAGACAAGAGGGAATAACGCCTTCCAATCTATTATTCCGAAGATCCAAATAGGATAGAGATTTTAATTGCTTCAATTCACAAAAAGCTGCAACAGAGTCATGAGTTTAAGAAATGAGTTGCAATGTAGTGATATGCGGGTACGTATATATATGCTTAGAATGCATAGAATTAAAATAGCTAGAAATAAAAATGGTAGGAGTGACTTCCGCGCGAGTAAATATTTCTTCCAAAGAAATTTAGTCTAATTGGTTTTAATTGCCCAAGTGTATATATATAAGAAGGAAACATAGCAAAACGAAAACAATGAACAACGTAATTTTCGCACTTTAATTTAGTTACATCTTGCTGTATGGGTTAATGAGATTTTATGGCATGCAGTCGAATTTAAGAATTATGTGAAGTTGTGTGTTTAATGAGAATATTGAGGAAAGAAAATGATAATGAAGTGGGTATTATGACTTGTTTTTCAATAATTTGAAATTCAGATAAACAAAAAAAAAAAAAAAAGTATTAGAATTCGCTAGTATTTGAAACCAAACGATCGATTTATATATTAGGCTTAAACTAGAAATACTATACCAGTTGGAACTCTTAATGTAGGATTCTCTGCAAGTTAATTCTAAAGGTACGTACGTATAAGAGTTAAAATTATTGACCATATATGAAATATAAAAACAAGTATAAAATTGAATGAAGCCTAATCAATTATAAACATAATATTTGGAATTTAATGCATTAGCCAATATGAATTGAGTTGGAAGTGGGAGAGGAAATAAATTAAATGGAGCTGAACAAATTATTGGATTAGAGAAAAAAATAAAAATAAAGAAAAAAAAAATAAAGAGGAAGAAATGAGGGATAAATGAAGTAAGAGTTCTCACGTTGAAGCCCTCCTCCAATTTGCATGTTTTCAACTACAAGTTCTTCCAGCTCATCAAATAAGGTGAACAAGGTTACATTTGGATACCATGTACTTGAATTTGGTGAAGCATCGCCCAATCCCAAATATATTCCGTTAACTCCTCCAGCAATACCGTAACATAAGATTCCGTCCGCTTCACAACAATCACTTCCGTTCCAGCCCGCAAAGGCTACACCATTTGTGGAGTTTCTGATCTCCAAGAGAGCTGTATTCTGTTCTTTGCTGCATCGCTCACCACAAGCCAAAGGAGAAAAAGCGATAGCCATATTAACCCAAAGAAAAAAGACATTTTTAGCAAAACAAGTCTTCATTAATTCTGAAGAGATTCTCAAAGGGCGCAGCTTATAATTTTTGGTTAATGCATGCCTTTATATATATAATGTCTTGGAAATAGCTTGGAAATTTCATGTCTTAATTAGTTTTTGGTTGGAATATATATATATATATATTAATGACAAATTTCTAGCTGAAATTTTGTTGAGTGTCGGTGCTTCCCGTACCATGACATTTAAATATATATAATATATGAACTACTTTTGGCGTGCTTCTTGGTTTGGAAAAAAAAACGGACACTTGCTCAAATTAATTAAAGTGGAGAGATAATTCTACTCTGCCTAAACAAAGCCAATAAAATATACATATTTTCTACCATTTTATTCCACCATGCATTGAACACATTTCCGTCCCACTCATAAATTTAATCAAAAAATTGGAAGAAGGTTTATACAATTGCATATGTTAATATTGTCATCTGTGCGCGTTTGGCATTAGATTGGTTTTAAAGAAGGAAAAAATTAATGTAAAATCAATCCATGTAGTTTGCATCTATCTTTATCGAATTAGTCCTGTGATTTGAATTTTATAGAATAAATTAATGTAAAATCACACCTACCTCCCTCCACCCCTATCTATACCTTTGATGAATTGGATCTGATAGATATAAATTTAGAAAGTCTTGAGAATCCGACTCTGTCTGTTATGCCCAATTACCACGTTTTCTGGAGAGCCGTCTATATTGGAATTAAATTACAAGTTTAGCTTTAAAAGAACCTGCAATTTTCCACGCTCAAATTCAATGCAAGATGAATGAACAGGTCTCACCAATGTGTCATTTCCTCTTTAATTTGACAACTCACATGGAAAGTCTCTGTTTTCTCCGAACAAGGCCCCGTTTGGCAATTATCACCTTCCCTCATTTTCATTTCTCCTTAAAAAAAAAAAAAGTTAAACATTTTTTTCAAAACTATTACCAAACAATTTTTTTCACTTTTCTCTCCCAAAAAATTCAAAACTTATTATTATTTTATATCACATCATTCACTTCTTATTACTGTCTAAACAAAAAATAAACAACAAAACTATTTACCAAACGACCCCTTGTTTTTTTAATTTTTTTGGAAAAACTTTACTTAGGCCCCCAAACTTTCATCCATTTTGACATATTTCCTTGAACCTTTTTTTGCTCTCACTTTGGCCTCTCATACTTTCAACATATCTCATTTAATTCTCATCCGTTAAATCCTAACAGAGGGATGTAAAATTCTCAAAATGCTTCTCATTTTAATTTTTTTCTTAAATACAGGGATATTTTAAAAATTTTAACAGGATGTAGCGGCGAAAACAGACGGAGTTGGGTTAAATATATATGTTGAAAGTATGAGGGGCCAAAGTTAGAGCAAAAAAAATTCAGGAGTATGTCAAAACGGGTGAAAGTTTAAGAGGCCTAAGTGAAGTTTCTCCAATTTTTTTTTTTTTTTTCCATTTTTTTGAATTGTTATGTGTTTTTATTTTAGTTTTTATTTTCTTAGTTATTAGTTTACACAAGAATACAAAGAATTATTTTATTTTATCTTGCTTGAAAATGGAAGGTTTTCTAATCATTGTTGTTATTGTTTTTTTTCGGCTAGTGCATGTTAAGTTAAAAAAGAAAGCTTTTCTCTCATAAAATTAATGACATAAAGAATCAATATTACTAATTAGACAAAAATTGAATAGTTTGATTTTTTTTTTTTAAGTTTATGTACTAATTAATTGTTGTAATAATTATAAAACGCATATAAAAAATTATATATATATTTATTTAAATTCATCTCCTCCCCCATAAATCCTAATTTCGGTCATGCAATTTACCAATTGTATTAGGTATAGGTATGTCATATGTGTCTACGTACATACACAAATTTATACTCAACCCCCTTCTCATTCTCCATCTTCCTGTTGACGTGTAAAAGCTCAAAAGCTCAAAGCATTTCAAGACTTGAAAGTTGAAAGCAATGGTGGTCGGGAGTAGTGGGCCAGTTCTGGTCTAATCAAATATGAGTCAGAAGGACCATTTGATTGGTTCAGATTTTTGAAGATAGTTGCGTAGCCATAGAGGCAGATTAAACCTTGATTTTATGTGGAGTAGAAGGCAAATAAGACTAAAACACATTTTGATCCACGATGAGTAGCTGTTAATATTGTGAAACCACATATTGAATTTTGTCGGTAAAAATTGGAAAATTTATTGTACCAAGAAATTAACGTGAAAACTGCCGTCTGGTATTGAATTTTGTTGTGTTTTTTTTTTTTTGTTTGAATAGTAATAAAAAAATTATTGTTGTGGTATAAAGATGAAATGAGATTTAAATTTTTTGTGAGACAAAAATAAATAAAGTTGTTTAATAATAAGACAAAAAAGTGGTTGACTTGTTTTAGGAGAAACAAAAAATAATAATAATAAAAGGAGTGTATTGCCAAGCACAGTACTGTAGCATCCCATTTGGTTAGGGTCTCAACAATAAAAATGCATTTAATCTTGAAAATAAAAACAATTAATAAAAGCCATACCGAATGTGTTAGTGTCAGCTACCAAAAATCTTTTATATTTTAAAAAATGCAAATAATACGAT
>FXXK01000150.1:229552-263257 GCA_900184695.1 Betula pendula
CCATATAAAAAGTCTTTATAAAGGCTACCTACTTATTCTAGTGAAATTGGGATTAAAGGGAGTTACTGACAAAAGGATAAAGATAAAGGGAGCTGATATACATCAGCCCAGGCTGATGCAACAGTGCATCAGCCTGGGCTGCTTTTAGTATAAAAAAAATAAAATAAAATAAAATAAATATTTTTTTTTTCTGAAATGGGGTCCACCATTTCAGAAAAAGTGCCCAGGCTGATGCACTGTAGCATCAGCCTGGGCTGTGCTTTATCTTTACCCAAAGATAAATTAATGGAAAGATAAATTAATGGAATTGAAATACAAAGCCACGTCCTTGCAGGTGGACTTCTCGCGCAACTTGATCTCATATTACATATAGAATTCTCGTGTGCTTTTTTTTTAATCAAAAGGGTTGAAGGGATGGCTAAGTGGAGTAATAATACAAATTATCTTTTATGTCTATCTTGTGTCAACTAAAAATGACATGACTTTTAAAATTACCATTAGATCAAAAGTCAATAATGATCAATCATAAATTCAATGGTAATTTTAAAAGCCACATCACTTTTGGTTGACACAAAGTAGATATGGAGAGTGACATATATAATTACTTTGGCTAATTATAGCTATCCTATCTAAAAGTCACTATAGTAGTATAGCTGTTCAAGGAAGGTTTAAATGGAAAGAACCGCATGCTAGAATAACATAATGTGATCTTAATGGTCTCGAAATAAAGAGAAAACATGAGAGATTCTAAAAAACCGAAAAAGCAGAGAATAACATAAGACAAAATGTAAGATATAATGAAGGGTTAAACACTCATTACCCCCATGTAGTTTAACGACTTTATTTTTACCAATCTAAGTTTCAATTCGTATTGTAGATAACCTTACTTATGGCTAAAAACAAAGATGATATTTTTGTCTATAAAATTGATGAAAGTGATCTATATGGCCAAAAGATGGGGTGACACGTGGCAATATGCTCATTAAAGATTAAAAAACTCATTAATTTTTTTTTTTTTTTAAAAAAATAGAAAACTAAAAATATTAAAAAATAAAAAACTAAAATAATAAAAAATAAAAAATTGGAAGGGGTGGCTTGAGGGCAAAATGGGGGTGGTTCAGCTACCCCCAGACCGGCTGAAGGGATGGCCGAAAACCATCCCCAAGGGTCATGGGATTGTTCGACCAACCTCAGACCGGCCGTAGGCCACCCTTCCATTTTTTTTTTTTAAGTTTAATTAATGTTTTTTTAAACTTTTTCAAGTTTATAATATCTAAGTTTTTAGATTTTTAATTCTTTTAATGAAGTATAGGGCCACGTGTCAGTTTTTGAAGGGCATTGATGTTGATTTCCAACAATTTTCTGAACGGAAGTATCATATCCGGTGTTAGCCATAAGAATCAAGCTCATCTGACGAAATACTCAATTATCTTAATTTGAAATTTGATCATCGCGCTCTTGAGGTTATTAATAGGCTACTATTTTTGCTTGGAAAGTGAAAGCAAATAGGAGACTTGACACCCATTATCATCTTTAGAGCATTTTCATTCGACTTTTTAAAATAGGAAAATAATTTATTTTAGACCATTTTATTGCTTTCATCCGGCTCCCCACTTTGAAGAAAAAAGTAAGGAACATGAAAGAGTTTTGTACTAGTAGGGAGCCATTTCACTCCTTACTTATCTTTAAACTAATAAAATATTATATTTTTTCTCAAACTTTTTGTTTTTCTCAATTTTCTTAAAATATTATATTTAAATAAAAAAAAGTGAAAATATATATCTAATTTAAGGAGTTAGATGTAGATAATTAAAAGAAATAGATAATTAAAATAAAAATAATAATAATTTTATTTTCAAAATATAAAATAAATGTAAAGAGCGAGATCATGATAATGCTCTTCATCGTGTCATAGCATTCACATGGTGTGGGGTAAAAATTTTTATCCAAGGACCAGGAAAAGTGATTCTCATAATTAAATTACACCCGTCAATCAAGGAAAAGTGACTGTGAAGACGAAGGTTCCCAACTTCCTTTGGCAGCTTGCTTTTCACGTGAAACTACTTCTTGCTTTTAAAAAATAAAAAAATTATTGAAGTTGGGAAGCTACCAAAGTACTTTTCAGTTTTTCTATGCTTTTACGTGCATATTAAAAGCCACATCATTCTTAGAATCACATAAGATGGACTTCTAACATTACTCCTTTAACATTACTCTTTTTATATTTCTGCTTTATTTTATTAATTCTTTGTATAACAATAGGAATCTTTGAAAAAGGAACATATTTCAACAACACAATTTGATAACAATTAAAGGTTAAAACTTAGGATGCTTGACCCCCTTATGAGCACTGAGATTAGAATAAGTAAATAATTAAAGGTTAAAACAATTAAAGGTTTTTTTTCCCTTTCAAAGTATGAAACACAACCTTTCACATTATATATATAATGTGAACAAAGGAGGAGTACTGGCCGGAAGTCTAGAATAATCCACGCGTTTTCTGGAGAGCAGTCTCTACTTTTGGGAAAAGCTTGGGCGTGATTCATGGTTTGGAAAAAAAACGGAGACTTGCTTGTGAGTTGTATTTTTTTGTTTTTTAAAAAAATACAAGGAGAGTTGGATGGGGTTGGATGCTTGGGTTGGACACCAAGCATCCCCCTTTCTCCAAGGAAAAGTCTACTTTTCCAACTTTTCCATCCAACTCAAGTGCAAAAAAAATTTAATTTTTTTTTTTTTTTTTGTTTTTTAAAAAAATACAAGGAGAGTTGGATGGGGTTGGATGCTTGGGTTGGACACCAAGCATCCCCTTTCTCCAAACCAAGAAGCACGTCAAGTTTGGGCCAAAAGTAGTACTATTATATATATATATATATAAAAGATAAGATAAGATAAGATATGCATAAACGAGGACTGGAAATATAATGTTGGCAAGTCTAGAATAATCCAGTCTGTATTGGAAATATATTAATTGGAAATCCCATATCTTACGTTTTTCTCTGGTCAAATTTCTAACTGAATTTTTGGTTAGTGTTAGTGCTTCCCGCACCATGACATTTAAATATATATATATATATATATATGAGCTACTTTTGGCGTGCTTCATGCTTTGGAAAAAACAGAGACTTGATTACTTGTGAGTGATCAAATTTAAACCGGGTATGTGAGAAGAAATCGGTAAAAAAAAAAAGGAACTTCAAACCTCTTCTTTCTGTAAATACTCCAATGGGCAACTTCAGCTGTTGTAGAACCTTATGCCAAGTGCATTTTAGTCAATTGAACGCAAGAGAAAAACAACAAAAAAATTGACTCAAGTCTCAAAAAACTCCTCTTTTGACCCTAGCTATCTGTTTTCCGAGTCCTTGATTCATGACCAACTCGTTACTCACTTACATGATCAGCTCCTTTCCTTCCAGCGTTACTCTCATCACTTTGTGCATTATCCTGAATAATTCAATCAACCCAAGAGATCCACTCAAAATCACCAACAAATCAGAGCACCAACAAGTCCAGGGAAGCGCTCTTGGATCTCCATTTTTAATGATCATGCATCATTAATTTACTGATTTAATTAGATTTCATTAAAGGTGTTTTAAGATGCTCATAATTGATCCATAATTGATTTAAGTTAAGGTTCTAAGAGCAGTACTCACAATGAGCTCTCTAAATATAGTTTTTCTCTAAATTTTTAACAAAAGTCTCAAGAATAACATAAGCATGCATTTTTCAAAGATTTTGAAATGGATTCGGGCCTAATTCTACTCTCCTTAAACAAAGCCAATAAAATATACATAATTGCTTTCCCACCAGACTAATCATGTCCTACCCAAATTTATGCCATTTTATTCCCCCGTTGCATGTTCACATTTCCGTCCCACTCATCTCACATATTCATAATATTTTATCAAAAAATTGGAAGAACGTACGTTTATACAATTGCATATGTTGATCATATTGTCACCTAGCCTGTGCGTTTGATATTACTTCAGTGTTTTAAGGAAAAATATAAAATCTGTCAACGTGGTCTGCATCTTTGTCGAATTAGTTCTGTGATTTGAATTTTATAGAATGAAATTTGTCTTTTCATTAGCATTTCTAACGGACATTAATTCTACGTGGAATCTTGTTGGATTGTTGCAGCAATATCTGTAATGGTTTATAGACGGTATTTATTACACGTACAATTATATATTTTATCCTTTTTCCTGTTCTGTCGTAACAGAAGACTTGGTAACACAACTAGAAGCATCTGCGTCTGCTGATCAAAAAGATAAATTAAGCCTCAAGGCTTAAAGTAACGATAACTCCCCAAAGTAATTGAGAAATTCGCAGATTTGATGATAATTCATTGGTTGTCATTTACATTACAAACGTACTCACGTATATATATTAGAGAAATACTTGTAGAGAAAGTAAACCTAATCCTACTAAGAAAATAAAATAATTACAATCCTAAAAAGGAAAAGAAATAAAGTCTTAATTGTAAACCTGAATAAAAATCGAATAAAATCTTCAGCTTGGCGGTCACGTTAAATCGGCATTAATGTGACATTAACGTGCTAGTTGTTCACGTTCCACCCAAGCCTTTCTCCTTGGCCTCGATTGGCTCTCGAGATGAAGTCTCGGAAAGCGCTTGCGATCGGATCGTCGAATGCTTTGGTGACCGCCCCTTGTATGGGCACCACTCGGAGATTGACTCTCAGATTGACAATCTAGCGATCGTTGCTCGGAATGCAATTTAGCGATCGCTTCTCGAGAGTATCATACATTAGTCTCGCTGACATAGCGGAAGACTTGATAACACATTCTAATTAAAAGATAAGACAAAAGCCCTAAGGCTTAAATTAACGATAACTTCGCATAATAATTGAAAGAATTCTTAGATTTGAAAATGGTTAATGTTTACTTTACAAACACACATATAAATATTAAAGAAATACTTATAAAGCAATTAAACCTAATCCAAATAGAGAAAGTAAACCTAATCCTAGTGTCTTACATGTTTAGTTGATTGAAGGGACGATTTAATTAGCGTCAAACTTCAGCTAGTTGAGTCAACTGTGAGCGAATCAATTTTGGTGGATTTGGTAAGGCTTATCTACTTGTCAGTCTGATCTATGGTTTTAAAATTGAGGGAACTTTGATTGTGCTTATTTCAGACTATTTAATGCATAGATATAGAAATTCATGGGTTATAGGTTTGTCCTGTCCAGTTATTGGCATTCAAAACAGTCAAGATTCTCTTCAGACTATTTCCAATTTTAAATTTGCCAAGCCCCTTAATTAAGAATCAAACCCGTCACTGATTGAATTTTTCTTGTTTTGCCTTTGGCCGGATCACAACGTCTTCTTCAAGACAATGTTGTTAAATGTGATGGTCAAATAATTGATAAAACAAATATATAGCTGAGAATTGAGATGATGAAAATGAATTAATATAGTTAAATGTAGGACGCACCTTCCTAGCTTCTTCTTCTTTTTTTTTTTAATTATTTTATTTTATTTTATTTTTCCTATTCAAATCTAGGACGCACCTTTCATCATGCCATCCCTATTGATCGTCTCTTTTGATGACCTTTCTTTTGAAAGTATATATGTTGCACGTTTTCTTTCCTCCTCTGCGACGCATGTTCTTTCAACTTAATTTATAAAAATATCATGTGTTCTTTTTCATGTGAAAAACACATGTTTTTTTTAATTGCAATGACAAAGTTAGAACATTTTTTTTAAGAAAAAAATTGTTTAAAAATCATGTATTTATCATATGCAAAGAGATAAATATTATTTTTATAAGTCGAGTTAAAAGAAGTTCCTCCAACTCAATTTAGAGAAAGTTCCTCCAATCTTGTTTTGCCTTTGGCCGGATCACAACGTCTTCTTCAAGACAATGTTGTTAAATGTGATGGTCAAATAATTGGTCAAGTTAATTAGCTTAAATTATGAGGAGCTTACCCATTCAACGGAATTATGAATTCCTACAGATAGTGACGTTGGTAAAACAAATATAGTTAAATGTAGGACGCACCTTCCCAGGTTCTTCTTCTTCTTTTTTTAATTATTTTATTAAATGTAGGACGCACCTTTCATCACGTCATCCCTATCAATCGTCTCTATTGATGACCTTTCTTTTGGAAGTATGTTGCATGTTTTCTTCCTTCCTCTGTGACGGGACAGAGTTGGAGGAACTTCTTTCAACTTAATTTATAAAAATGTCATGTGTTTTTTTGCATGTAAAAAATACATATTTTTTTTAATTGCAATAACAAAGTTGAAACAATTTTTTTAATAAATGTTAAAAATCATGTATTTATTACATGCAAAAGAATACATGTCATTTTTATAGATGAGGAATGCTGGAGGTCATGCTGGGATCCCTCCAGCATCCCTCTCCCACTCAGTGGGCTTAAATAAAAAAAATTAAAAAAAAAAAAAAAAAGTTCATTGAGTGGGAGAGGGATCCTGGAGGGATCCCAGCATGACCTCCAGCATTCCTCTTTATAGATTAGGTTAAAAGAAGTTCCTCCAACCCAATTTGAAAAAAAATCTTTGTCCCCTGCTAGGCATCTTATTTTTCTTACGCAACATGTCATTAATTAATATTTCTTGTCCATCTCCCCCACCTTGGTAATTACGTTTATTTTAAAAACATTAATTGATGATCTTTGGATATATATCCCAAGTCTTTGGATCACGAATTTGTTTTAAACTAGATATTTGACAATAGTTAAACAATTTATTTTACTTAAACAAGTCTTTGGATCACGAATTTGCTCGGTTGAAATACTGGAATGCTTCAAGACCCATCCAATAATATCATCGTGTCTAAATTAGATCAAAATCCTATGTCTAAATCTCACAAACGTTAATTAATTGTTTATGGTTCTTAACCTCTTGAACTTCTACAGTATTTGATGAAAACCTAGCTCCCATTTCTTATGTTTTGCTTCTCTGTTTCACTCGGTTCCTTGCTATGTTATGTAGAGCATTTGGAGAGAGATAAATGCTCAGATTTTCGAGAGCCATGATGAGATTGTTAGAATATATTATGGGATTCGATTAGAATTAATTGTAATATCCTATAATATCATAATTGATTGTAATATCAGATTTGAATACAATCAAATCTGATTTGATTTGATCTCCTATCTTTTAGGTAATCAGATTTGATACAATCAAATCTGATACTATTTCCATATTTGTATTATTCTCATCTATTGTAATTCTCCTATATATAGGAGCTGTTTGTATTGCAAATATATCAAGTGAATAAGAGCAACAATGTAGCCCTTAGGGCTTTATCCTGTGGATGTAGGTCATAGACCGAACCACGTAAATCTTTTGTGTCTCTATTTTTATTATTCCATTTTTCTTTTAATTTATTCCGCATTATATTTTCTTTCATGGTATCAGAGCTATAGGCTCACGCCAGTTTTTCGATCCTGGATTGCAATTTTTATTTGTTCCTTATCCTTTATTTCCGATTGTTTTCAATCAAAGTCACGAAACCCTTGTTTATGTTCATGATTTCCATTTGATTTTATGTTTGTCAAAAAAAAAAAAAAAAGTTGTGTCTTCGGAGGGATCCGTATGTCTCAGTCCCCAAAAGTGTTTGGTCTTGTTCCCATCTATGCAAGAAAAAAAAAAAAAAAAAAAAAAAAAAAAAACGGTTTGCTCTTTGTTTGTACGTTTCAGCGTTTCACAACCCAGAAATGAAGAAAATTTGGTGGTTCTCTCTCCAAGGTTGGGGAAGAGATCAGTAACGATGAATCCACCAGATCCGCGCCCAGAGACCCTGAGTCCGTGGTGTTGCGGCGGCCGGTTCCATCTCCGTCGCACGCCCAAGCCGTCATGCTGCGGCGAATCAGCTCCAAGCCACCGTCTACTTCATCCCCACTGCAAGCTCACCACTCCGTGTTTCCAGATTAGCTCCTGCCAGCCCTCTGTTCTCTGGTGGTTCTGTTCCACGCCGCCAACTATCAAATCCTATTTGTGTGTTCTGTCATCGCACAAGAAGAAAAAGATTCTTCTCTGTTTCTTGGTTCTCGAATGTTCTCCTTTGTTTTGGGTTAGACCCGATCTCCCCAAGCCCATTGAGTTTTCTTTTGAAGCTCATATTGCCATACAGATTGTGTTAAAAAAAAAAATAATCGGTTCAAAAGAAAAGAAAGAAGAAAAAAAAAAAAAAAATCAGAGTTGAAAAAAAAAAAAAAAAAAAAAAAAAAGAGGCCAAGTTGCCCATATTTTACCCTTTGTTGGTCCCGTTATGTGGTCTATTGTTGACCCAGACCCATCTTTTGGCCTTTGTGGTATTGTTTGAAACTCAGGCCCATTTAAGGCCCATAGTTGGCCTCATTCTAGCCTTTTGTTGGCTATCATTTTGGCCCATCGTTGGCCATCTTTTGGCCTATTGTTGTTAAAGGCCCATCTTCAGTCACGGCTACCAAGTGCCACCATCTTCGGCCTCCGTCGCCGACCGCTACAAATTTCAAACTCAAGCTTTCAGAATATTCCATCTTGTGTTTGAGGGGAGATGTTAGAATATATTATGGGATTCGATTAGAATTAATTGTAATATCCTATAATATCATAATTGATTGTAATATCAGATTTGAATACAATCAAATCTGATTTGATTTGATCTCCTATCTTTTAGGTAATCAGATTTGATACAATTAAATCTGATACTATTTCCATATTTGTATTATTCTCATCTATTGTAATTCTCCTATATATAGGAGCTGTTTGTATTGCAAATATATCAAGTGAATAAGAGCAACAATGTAGCCCTTAGGGCTTTATCCTGTGGATGTAGGTCATAGACCGAACCACGTAAATCTTTTGTGTCTCTATTTTTATTATTCCATTTTTCTTTTAATTTATTCCGCATTATATTTTCTTTCAGAGATCACATCAGTGGTGAAGCTCAAATTCCAGTTTTTGAGAGCACATTTTGGTTGGACAGCTTCTACAAATTAATTAATCCTATTGAACTTCTAAATCCTGGGAATTAATTTGATTGTTCCAACTTGTATATTACACACGTACTATTTTCCTTTGATAATATAATTACATACAGAAAAAAAAAAAAAAAAAAAAAAAAAAAGAAAAGAAAAAGAAACCTATATATCCTATGTATTTAACTCCTTTCATACTTTAATTTTCTGGATCTGTTTCTCCAGTATTTGCTCTATAAGTATCTTTCTTTTATATAGTCAAAGTGCATGCTAGTAATTAGGAGCGCTTTTAACAAGCCACAAAAGCAACCAATTTGATATGTGTTTGTTTGGAGGAAGCAAATATCAGACATGAAAAAGAACGTACTTAAAACAAGCAAGAAAATCAACTTATTTTCTTTTTATTTGTATGGTTGAAATATATATATATCTCAAAAGGAACCCCTGGTTTTTTACTTATCCAAAAAGAAAAAAAAAGGGTTAAATATACTTTAACCCCCTCAATTAACACTCATTTTTTATAAAGCCACACGAATTGACAATTGTTATACTAAAATCCATCAAATTTCTATTTTGTTTTAATTTAACCCCCCTCTATTAGCATTGACCGTCAGTTTAGATGAAAAAGTGGTCACGTACATTCTTCTAATAATACTCCTCATTTATTTAAAACCAAAATAATTAATAATAAAAAAATGTCTTTTTTTCTGGAGAGCAGTGTTGCGCCCTTTAATAATAGTACGTGCATAAACGATTTTTCTGGAGAGCAGTGTGTATTGGAAATAGCTTGGCTAAATCAAGCTTGGGCGTGCTTCATGGTTCTGAAAAAAACGGAGACTTGCTTAATTGTGAGTGTTCAAATTAAAGTGGAGATGACACTGATTAATTAGGTGTATACCATCACCTTCCATTGGATTCAGGCCTAATCCCCGTACACACACACACTATCTCTCTCTCTCTTTCCCTCCCTGTCTAACGTAAAAAGTAGAAACAGAAAACGCAAAAAATCTGCAGGAGGGCCTACCAGATCAATCAGAGATTTTTTGTTTAAAAAAGGAACTTCAAACCTCTTATTTCTGTAAATACTCCAATAGAGATGATGATTGGTTTTAAGGAAATGGCTACTTTCTGTAAATACTCCAATAGAGATGTTGTAGAACCTGCTACCTTATGCCAAGTGCATTTTAGTCAATTGAACGCAAGAGAAAAACAACAAAAATTCGACTGAGTCTCAAGTCCTTGATTCATGACCGACTCATTATACTCACATACATCAGCTCCTTTCCTTGCAGCCTGACTCCGACCACTTTGTGCATTATCGGTCTTGAATAACTCAATCAACCCAAGATCGATCCACCCGAAATCATCAACAAACCGGAGCACCAACAAGTCCAGGGAAACGCTCTTGGATCTAGCTCGATCCATTTTCAATGATCCTGCATCATATACTGATTTAATCTAATTATGAATTTTGGGTTAATATAATGCAATAGGTAATTTGAAATTCTTTTAGAACTGAATTGCGTCAATTCAATTATAATGTTGGTGCAGCTTGCGTTTACGCTTAATTAACTAATTCTTATTGGCCGACACAAATAGTCCAAAGGAATGGAGGATTACTGGAATTAAAGCCCACTTCCCGCAAGGCCTACACGCCAGCAGTACCTACTAGCCCAGTAACAAGCCAACCCAAACATGATCCCAAGGGACCAGTTAGCTCACCAAAACCCAGTCTTGTGGGAAGCACACGTCCAGGAGGGAATATTCTATATCAGGTAGCCATTCTTTTTGGAAAGCAATGTGTGCACTCTCTTAGGAAAGACAATCCACTAAAGGAAGAAGGATCCGTAAAACCCTCCCAAAAAGGCAGTATATGTTGAGTCTCCAAGAAAAGCAAAGAACTACCAAAAGGGAAGGCGGATCACAAAGGGAAATCCGCAACATGATCAAAGGCCAAAATCAGCAGCTAATTGGCAATAAACGCCATACTCAGATGCAGGGCCAAAAAGGGACCTAGCCTATATAAGATCAGTAAAGGACATGACCTGGTACACTCTCATATATTTTTAGATATCTCTTTCACTCATGTGCTCTCTTAAGTTCATTGTTTCCTTATTTTGTCTTTGACTTTAGCATCGGAGGTAGTGTTCTCCACAACGGAGAGAAAAGCTTTAGCCATATTTGCGCTATCACTTCAAAATGATTAGTCAATTTTAGAGCTTCCTTTAGAATTACTTATAAAGCCCAGTTTCACTTAGTAACTAGACAATGTGGGACTTAGCACTCATGACTCTCTTTATAAACCACTCACTTTATGTAGGCTTTCCTCATCTTCCCAATATGGGACTAGGGTGTTACAAACTTTCCCTTTTAAACTTCTGATGTCCTCGTCAGGGCCACGTCATGCAGTGCTCCAATACCACATGGCCTGACATTACTTTTTCTCTTAAATATATATTTAGAATATAACAATTGGATTTTCAGAGACGATTTTTGGAGAGTTGTGGAAATTAGAACCACTGCCTGAAGAAAGGAAAGAGCAAATGGCAAAAAGACTTGGATTGGTTACTCTCCCCCACCAATTATATGCTTTTTAGTTCTTGCTAAGCAAAATGGAGCAAATGGCTGGACCCTAGAGGTATTTTCAATTTCAATTCGATAGAAGAATAGACCAGCATGGATTTTACTTGTGGTGTGATCTGGATTCGACATTTATCTTGCAGATAATGACACCAAAAGCCTGTGCTGACATCTACACACTACAAGAATTTTGATCTTTAACAACGACTTTAATAGCGATGACAGAAAAGTCGTCGCTAATAATCAGTTATCCCCAACAACATTTTATAGCCGTCGTTGATAATCTAAAAATTGTTGATAACAACGACGACAATTAGGTCGTCACGAATGTGTCGTCGTGAATACATGCGCACAAGATTGTTGGAAGTTTTTTGCAATGGCATACTACTTTTACCAACGACAAAAGTCATCGTTAAAAGTCAAACATATTTGCAACGACTATGGTCATCGTAGATAAGTACATATCCATGACGACAGGATAATGTCATCGTGGATACTATAAAGAATGGTCTTTATTTAATACATATCCATGACGACACAATAATAACGTTGCAAATACCATACTTAAATTAAAAAGAAAAAAAAAGTGTCTTTATTTAATAAATATCTACGACGATATGTTTTGTTGTCGTGGATATGTAGTCAATTACAATGAAATTCTCTCCCCCTCCCGAAAGCTCTCCCTTTTGAGGTTGTTCTGAGCTCCCTCCCCCCCTTCTTCCGTTTTCCCCCATTCTCGGCCTTCTCCTCTCTCTTTTCTTTGTTTTCTACTTTTGCCATATCGTCCAACAGCTGCCGTGCTGCTCTTTGCCTCCGCTTCAGCCACGCCATGCGCCGCCTCACCAGCCTTCGTTCCTTCATCCTCTGATCTGTCTCTCCGAAGTCCAGATCTAGTTTCTCTAAACCAGATCTGTCTCTCCGGCCCCCCACGCGCTGGTGTGTCGGCAAGCTTCGAGGCATATCTCCACCAACGCTACAGCTGTTGGGTTTTGTTTGGTTTTTTGTTATTTTACTTGTTTTTTGTTGTCCCGGTCCTTGTTTCGACGAGGTTGGGTGTTGTCTCCTGACCCTTAGGGTCGAGAAGTTGTAGGTCGGTGTGGGAGTCTATCTCTCATGCCCGAAAATAAGTAGATGCGAATTTGGGCTAATCTTGTCCTAGATCTAACCTTAGATCTAGTCTGCTCGGTGTAGATCTGCTCCTTAACTGGAGTTGTTTTTGAATTAATGGTGGTTATAATTATAGACAGTTCTTTAATGGTTAAGATATTTTTGTCCGATTTATAGTTGTGTAATTTCATAACATTTGTACTATGTTTAATTTGTATTGTATGCTTTTAATGTAAAAGCTTTATACTCTTGATTTATTATCAATGAATTTGGCAAATTCAAACTAAAAAAAAAAAAGTTACAACGAAATTCACAGTCGTCATAGATATTTACTTATCCAAACAGTTACACATCCATATCTACCTACCCGAATACGCATAGCAATTCATATTTGCTAATTAGGGTTTTGGTTGTTGGTGAAGACCAGAGAAAGTGAGAGAAAAGGCAATAGCAATGGGGGAGCAGATCATATTTTTTCGGGCCAAGGTGTGGAGCATGACGGGCGGCCTAAGCACTGGCACCGCAACACCACCATTGCCATGGCCGGCGTCTTCCTCATCTGCATCCCCATCGCGATGAAGTCCGCCGAGCTCGAGGTTCGCTCCTCTCCGGTCTCCTCTTTTTCCTTGCTTGTTGTTTTTCTGTTTGGTTGCTGAGAAAATGTCGGGAAAACGAAGGGAACTGAGCTTTTAGTTTCAGAATTCGAGGTCTGTCTGAGTCCGAGCTATTTACTCTTTTTTTTTTTTTTTTTTTGTGTTTCCTGATTAATGTGATAGTCTAGAAATTTTTCGATAATCAGTGCCTTATCCGAGTTACTTAGGATCTGCCACATGAATTCAAGTTTGAATTTATTTTGAATTTAAGTTTGAGTTTGCTAATTTTGCTTGTTGGCTAGATCATTCTGTGGGCTTTTATATGTAATTTGTATCTCTGTGTTCAGTTTAATATTTAAAGTTCCCAATTAGCAGATTGAAACAATCCTAAATTTTATATTTGTTAATTTTGAAGAAATTAAAGTCGTAGTTGGCACTTTACCATCCTCTTCTAATTAGATCAATGCTAGTATCTATTGGAGATGATTACACGGAGAATAAATGGTAATTCAACCCCTAAACATCAAGACTGGAAAGAAACAGTAGTAGAGCACACTAACAGATACAAGGCTTTACCAGGGAAACTAACTAAAATATATGTCCCTCAGGTTGCATGAGAAAAATGAGAGAGATGAGAGAGTACACTGTAGAATTGCAGAGATTGGATCAGAATTAGAGATTCTAAGGAGGTGGACTCAGGGCAAACATTGTAGTTCTTTCAATTATTATGGCTTCCTTTGCGAGCTCACTTGGTACGTGCAATCTCTCTTTCTTTGTGTGTGTGCCGCTTTTTTTTTTTTTCTTTTAAATTACCATTAATCTAGCCTGAGCTGTAGTGAATTGGGTTTTAGATTTTCTTCTTCTAAGGTTTAATCATGTATGTTTTTTGTAATCCTGAAGGATGTTTAAGATTTTGCTGTTACAATGTAGCGTGGACAGTGATTGTCACACAATCAATGATTTTTTTAAAAAGATTAATTTGAAAAAATAATCTCTCTAGCCGTCCATGGTTTGTTGAAAAGGAGTTTTATTCCGGTACCTTGCCCTCTTACATGTGGCCGTCTAATGAACCTAAAGGGGAAGCTGGTGATGGTTGGAAAAATTGGGAAACAAGATAGGGCTGAAATAATTAAGGGCATTGGCATCTGGGTTCTAAATGGGAGGGATTGGCAAGAGATTGCATGTATGCCTCATAAATTTTTCCAAGGATTTGGGGAATTCAATGATGTTTTTGCTAGCAGTGGTACTGATGATCTCATATACATCCTGAGCTATGGAGCTCCAGCACTTCTTATCTATGATATGAGCCAGAAGCAATGGAAATGGTCACAAAAGTGCCCTGTGACAAAGAGGTTCCCACCTCAACTCTTTACTGGTTTTTGCTTTGAACCCATGCTTGAAATTGCTCCTTAATTTGTTTCACTCTAGATTTATATGGTGTTATTGATGAATGTGTCTTAGATTCTCATGGTTTTCTTTTGTTTTCATTTGCCTTATTATTCAGTTTTTATGAAATTTGTATTCGGAAAAGTTTATACACAATGTAAATGCAGATAAAGCTGGTCATTCATGATTATGGGGAATATCATTCTTTCCATTCAAAAACACCGCATGGGTTAATACGAGTTTAGACCCCTTTCTGAAGAAGAGGACATCCTCCTCTTTGAAAAGAAGGCTGCAGCTCCTCTGTTCTTCCTCTGTGCTTTCTACCTATTTTGCTCATAGGTTTTTGATAAGACAATGTTATAATACTCATAGTTGCACTAGACAACGTTCTAATTATCTCATCCCCTTCACTTATATCTCTTCCTCACTGATCCATTGCTGTAGTCTCTCTGTATATCTCTCTCTCAAAAGCCATGGAAAAGAGTAGCTCTGCTTCTGATTAGAAATCAGGTTTCATTTTCTTCTTGTTTTCTTTTGTGGGTAATTTCTGATTTCTTTGATTGTGCTGATCCGCAAAGTTTATGCACTGCTATTTTGCTTTTATACCATTTTGTTGTGAAGATGCATTGGAGGTTGGAAATGGCAGTGAATTTAAAGTGCATGTCTTCTCATCATCGTCAGAGGTGAGGATTCATAACGCACTATGTGTTACTTGAATAATATATATTACATATGTTTTCTGAATCTTTCCAATGCTTCTGCTATGTTTGTTTTAATGCGTTGGGGCAAACTGTTCTCCTTTTATATGATATAGATGTATAGAGCTGATTATTGTTTATAATTTCCATACCCTCAAATTTTGATTCTTTGTGATGTATTTATCTGCCACTCTACTCTCTCAGGTTCCATGCTTGCAGTTAAGAGTGCTTAGCCAACTATATTGCGGAATTATCTCTCTTAGAGTAAATTTATCTGTATAAATAATGTTATTCAGAAACTTATGAAAGGAATTTACTGTAGAAGCTATGGAATATTTCGGGTAAAGAAATGATACAAGTCACCTTCCATGTCTACCTTGTGTCAACCAAAAGTGAAATTTTTAAAATTACCATTAGATCAAAAGTCAATACGCATCGATAATAAATTCAATGGTAATTTTAAAAGTCATATCACTTTTGGTTGACAAAAGGAAGACATGAAGGGTGACATATATAATTACTCTTTCGGGTATCTGACCCTGGTGCAATGAGTGTTTTAAAAAAGTTCCAAGAGAATGGATTTCATCTTTACAAAGAACTAGTGGATGGGAGTCCCATTTATTAGCATTGCTCTTATGTCTATAAAAATTTCAAATAACATAAGGCATGTAATCATTGAATGATTTTTAGGTGTCATTGTAGAATGATTTTGATCATTTTGAGTTAGCAACTTGTATTGAAATTTTATATTTGTATGTATTAAAAATCTTAACCGCTTATTTTTTATATAGACAAATGTTTATGCTTGTCTTTACAGTCTTTTTATATAGTTTTGGAACTTTGGTTATTGTACGTGAGTGTTGAGGTATTTGTAATTATTTGCAATTGAACAATAATATAAATAAATTATTTTTTTCAAAAAATAAAATAATAAAAGTTATTCCGACCCGATTTGTAAGTCATTGCAGATGACTTGTTATCCGCGACTAACTACTTAAGTCGTTGCGAATGACTTATTATCAACGATAACTTTATAAGTCGTCAAGGATAATTAATTATTAACAACGACATTCTTTATTTTTTCTTGACGATCTTTAATGTTATTTGCGACGATAAAAAGTCGTCGTTGATAAAAAAATATCCAGCCAACAACATAAAAGTCGTCGCGAATAACTTTTTATGACGAAATAATATCGACTTAATAACGACGAACTGTCGTTGTTAAAGTTCATTTGTGACGACATTTAGATTTTTAATGACGGCTTTTTATCGTCGTTAAAGACCATAGTTCTTGTAGTGACATGAATCTACAAGCACTTCAAAAATTGGACTCTATGCTTATTGTAGGTGGTTTTTTCATTCCCATTAAAATTTAGAGAAGTTTTTATCCATCAATGTATTGCTCATCTTAATCTTATTGGTTTAATTTAATAGGAGACGTTGGATTTAATGGTGAATACTGAGTTTTGGTATGCATAAGGAAGGAATAATAGCGAACGTCAAAGCAAGAGATGGTGGCTCCCATCACCTCAAATAACAAAGACGGGGCTTAATTTCTGACACTGAAAGGAAGAAGCTGCTGTTGTAAAAATTATTTGAATGGTGCAAAAATTTTTGTTGACACTAAATAATATGAATTCGAAAAATGAATAATTAACAATAAGATAAATAGAATAAAAAAAAAATAGAGTAAGGAAATATCTCTTAAAGCTATAGAATCACGTAAGAGCTTTATCTTTAAAGATTGATTTCGTGCTCCTCGGAGTATTCAACTCAGTGCGATTAGGTCTTTGACACGTAACCTTCTAGAATTAGATTATAGCGTCTACTTCCGTTAAGGACGCACTTCTAATTACGAAGGTCAAATGAACAATCATTTGATTTAATTGAGAAATTGAATATAAAGAAGATGAAAAATTGAGCACAAAAAAAAAATCTCTCTTCACTACCTAGGATATTGTTCTTGTAGGGGCAATAATAATAATAATAATTAATTACTTAACATAAAATAATATTATATTTTAAAATGTTTATTTTTGTTAAGAACTTTATTGTGACTGATGTGTATATCTTATATTTGATTTTATGGAAGTGTATATTGATAGGGTGATTGAATGTAGTTGAATGAGATATTGTAAACAGGAATTGGAATGAATGGCTATGATGGATGGATTCTAGAATGGACAGAAATTTTCTATAGGACCTGTACCTCCAAGAATGGATTACAAAATGCTTATCTATTTTCCTGCCCTTTACTTTCACTGAATTGTTGCTATGTTAGCACATTCGGTTCAGTTACTGCAACTCAAGCCCAGCCTATTTTGTTACCATTAAAACAACCCATATTAACAAAAACGCCCTTCTACCAAAAATGTTCATATACAACTATAAGCCCATTATTTGGGTACACAAAAAGTCATTATTTTAACATATAAAACACACGCTCTCTTCAGTTCTTAAAACTTATGACAATGTATTAAAGACTTGATCTTCAACATATGAGATAGCCAACGCCCAACGGCAAAAAGGAGTCAATAGCTTGTGAAAAAATTCAATGATTGAACGGTCAAAAAATCAATGCTTGTGCATAGTTCTTAGATGATCAAACAACTGAAAATAAATAAATAAATGTTTGTGGTGCATCAAGTATTCAAGGATGCCAAATCAGTCAACAAAAATGTTTTGCTTGCAATGCTTGTGTCGGCCATTATCAAAGATGCTCTTCCCAAAGAAATTAAACTCTCTCCCATTTAAAACATTCTTACTCGACATTTTTTTGTATGTACAAGTCTAATATCAGTACTTACTATTTTATGAGTTTACTCTTACTAGACATGTTTTTTTGGCTTTTATTTTTTATTTTGTTTGTCTCTCTTACCAAAGGCACCTCACCGAGGTCGGCTTCACTTGAGCAACTTGCTAAGTTGTGGCCCAAAGAAAACGGAATAACATGTTAACTATGCAGAATTGCTCACATACATATGAACTGTAGTTTAGTGCTTCGTTGTTGACAATAATTCCTACCAAAATTCAAACTTCGCAATACAACATTTTTATTGAAGATAAACATTACTTTGAAGTACATATATGTTTTGTACTTCCACTACAAAGTTGTTTGTGAATCACCGATACTTGGAGAGCATTTCAAAACATGACTCAATAAATTTGTCCACAGCTCTAAAATAGATCTCCCTCCAGTTCTTGTTAACTATTAGGATCCCAAAGAATATCCAAAACCCGAATGCATAAGAGACAGCAATAAATGCATAGAAGAATAAAGGGTTATCAATTATTCCAATCTCTTCCTTTTCATCCTCGTGTCGAGGTTCAAGTTGGTTTGTGGTTGAACAGTTTCTTGGCAGAGGGTCTCCACATAGATCCGGATTACCATCATAGCATTGCGTCCCGAAAGTTGAGAACTGACGCTCAAATGGGACTCTTCCTGAAAGATTGTTATCAGCAACACTAAATGTAGATAGAAAAGTGAGTCCAACCAATTCATAAGGGATTCCCCCACTCAACTTATTATGAGAAAGATCCAAGTTTTCCAAGCTTTTCAAGTTTTGAAAAGAATTTGGAATGGGGCCTGTTAGAAAATTATTTGACAGGTTCAAGGACCGAAGCTGTGACAATTCTCCCATTTCAGAAGGAATGATTCCTGTCAAATTGTTAGATGACATGTCAATTACAGTCATCAACAAGAGTGGGACACCTTCGAAAGTATATACCTCACGTTTTATTTGCAAGGATGTTTTAATTTCGATTTTAGAGCTGATTCGTTCACTTTGATTTCCCAGGAAATAGAATTGACCATTTCTTATGAAATAGTTTGAATTAGTAGAGCTTGGAGAACTCTTCTTCCAGAAAGTAATGTTATTAATGCAAGAGGGAATGCCTCCTGAAATAAGATTACCAGAGATATCGAATACTTGCAAACTTTCCATTCCACACATTCTCCGATGTAGGTGACCTTGAAATTGATTTCCACTTAAAAGAACTGCCACCAAGCGAGGATGATCATACAACCACTTTGGAATATTACCAGACAAGTGATTGTTTCGAATATCTAGGATTACCAAAGAGGGACTGTTTGATATCGTGGGTGAGATCATTCCTTCAAATTGATTGCCGCTGAGTTGTAAGCACTCCAATAATGGCATGTTGGAGTCCCTTGGAAGCATTTCTCCTTTCAATTTATTGTTTGATAGATTTAGATATGTCAGTGGGGTGCGATCTCTAGTCAACCTTTGCGGTATCGTCCCTGAGAGCATGTTATTTGAAAGGTCTAGCACTTCAACAAACAAATTACCAAAAGACCAAGGAATGATGCCCTCTAATGCATTTGAGGACATGTTAACATGATATAAGTATGGAAGAAGGCGTCCAATATTTTCAGGAAGAGAACCTGTGACATTACTATCTGATAGGTCCATGAATCTAAGTGATGAAGTTCGATTAGCAAAGCAACCAAGAAAAAGAGGACCATCAATTTTGTTACTTCTCCAGGATAAAACTTCGATACTCGTGTTGAATAGTAGCTGACAAGGTATGCTTCCCTCTATTAAGTTGTGAGACAAGTCTAGCCGTAGCAAGAGATATTGGGTGAAGATGAAGCTTGGGACAACGTGACCATTCTTCTTGTTGAGGCTAGTGTTCGCCAAGTTCAAATAAAGTAGCTGAAAGGTTGGAGCCCAAGAGGGAGACTCGGTTTCAACTTCCAAATTGCAGTTGCTCGAAAGATCGAGGTGCTGGAGGCTTAAAGCATTGGCAAAAGTAGAAAATGACAATATCCCTTCTAATTGATTGCCTGAAACATCAAAAGTCTTGATCCTACTTTGGTTTGAGAATATTAATGGAGGTAGATTGCCATGAAACCGATTATCTGAAAAGATGGAGGTATATGAGACTTGAAACATTGGCAAAAGTAGAAAATGACAATACCCCTTCTAATTGATTACCTGAAACATCAAAAGTCTCGATCTTGCTTTGGTTTGAGAATATTAATGGAGGTAGATTGCCATGAAACCGATTATCTGAAAAGTATGGAGGTATATGAGACTTGAAACATTGGCAAAAGTAGAAAATGACAATACCCCTTCTAATTGATTACCTGAAACATCAAAAGTCTCGATCTTGCTTTGGTTAAGAATATTAATGGAGGTAGATTGCCATGAAAGCGATTACTCGAAAAGATCGAGGTATGTGAGGACTGAAGCATTGGCAAAAGTAGAAAATGACAATACCCCTTCTAATTGATTGTCTGAAACACGAAAAGTCTCGATCTTGCTTTGGCTTGAGAATAATAATGGAGGTAGATTGCCATGAAAGCGATTACTCGAAAGATCGAGGTATGTGAGACTTGAAGCATTGGCAAAAGTAGAAAATGATAAAACCCCTTCTAATAGATTCTCGGATAGGTAAAGCCATTGAAGATTTTCAATCATCCCAAGACAAGAAGGAATAACACCTTCCAATCTATTATCCTTAAGATCCAAATAGGATAGATATTTTAATTGCTTCAGTTCACAAAAAGCTGCAACAGAGTGAGTTTAAGAAATGAGTTGCAATGTAGTGATATGCGGGTACGTATATATATGCTTAGAATGCATAGAATTAAAATAGCTAGAAATAAAAATGGTAGGAGTGACATGCGCGCGCGTGTATATATATAAGAAGGAAACATAGCAAAACGAAAACAATGAACAACGTAATTTTCGCACTTTAATTTAGTTACATCTTGCTGTATGGGTTAATGAGATTTTATGGGATGCAGTCGAATTTAAGAATTATGTGAAGTTGTGTGTTTAATGAGAATATTGAGAAAAGAAAATGATAATGAAGTGGGTATTATGACTTGTTTTTCAATAATTTGAAATTCAGATAAACTATATACGTACCAAATAAACAAAAAAAAAAAAAAGGTATTAGAATTCGCTAGTATTTGAAACCAAACGATCGATTTATATATTAGGCTTAAACTAGAAATACTATACCAGTTGGAACTCTTAATGTAGGATTCCCTGCAAGTTCTAAAGGTATAAGAGTTAAAATTATTGACCATATATGAAATATAAAATCAAGTATAAAATTAAATGAAGCCTAATCAAGCTGTATAAACATAATATTTGGAATTTAATGCATTAGCCAATATGAATTGAGTTGCAAGTGACAGAGGAAATGAAATTAAATGGAGCTGAACAAATTATTGGATTAGAGAAAAAAATAAAAATAAAGAAAAAAAAAATAAAGAGGAAGAAATGAGGGATAAATGAAGTAAGAGTTCTCACGTTGAAGCCCTCCTCCAATTTGCATGTTAATAAGTACTAGCCCTTCCAGCTCATCAAATAAGGTGAACAAGGTTACATTTGGATACCATCTACTTGATGGCGCGTCGCCAAGATAAACGATGTCGCTAACTCCCCCATTTGTACCGTTACATTCGATTCCGTCCGCTTGACAACAATCCCTTCCGTCCCAGCCCGCAAAGGCTAGACCATTTGTGGAGTTTCTGATCTCCAAGAGAGCTCGATTCTGTTCTTTGCTGCATCCCTCACCACAAGCCAAAGGAGAAAAAGCGATAGCCATATTAACCCAAAGAAAAAAGACATTTTTAGCAAAACAAGTCTTCATTTATGAAGAGATTCTCAAAGGGCGCAGCCTATAATTTTTGGTTAATGCATGCCTTTATATATATAATTTTTGGTTAATTTTTGGTTAATGCAGTTAATTCTTGTTAAATTAATGTAAAATCAGTCCACCTAACTCCCTCCGTCCCTACCTATATATAAATTTAGAAACAAGTTGCCATGGATTTGGCAAATCTTGAGAATCTGACTGAGACACAAATTTTCTTCAATTCATGTCGGAGAAAATTTGCTCCAACCCCTTAAAAGAAATAACAAAAATTATGAAAAAAAATTGAAAAAAATATATTTCAACCCATTTATAAAAATACAAGAAAAAATAAAGCAAAAAAAAAATCATATATACAGCAATATTACGAAAACAAAAAACAAGCCAAAAAAATAATTTTTTTGCTTTGTTTTAAGTGGATTGAAATTCGTTGTATATATGACTTTTTTAATTTTTTTTTACTTTATTTTTCTTGTATTTTCATAAGTAGGTTAAAATATATTTTTTTTAAAATTTTTTTTCATAATTTTTATCATTTTTTTAAAGAGGTTAGGGCAAATTTTCTTCAACTCGAATCGAAAGAAATTTGTGTCCATCCTGTCATGCCCAGTCACCACACGTTTTCTGGAGAGCCGTTTGTATTGGAAATTACAGGTTTAGCTTTAAAAGCACTGCAATTTTTCACGCTCAAATTCAATGGAAGGAAATTACAGGTTTAGCTTTAAATGCAATGCAACTTTCCACGCTCAAATTCAATGCAAGATGAATGAATATTGAATAGGTCTAACCAATATCTGTGTCATTTTCTCTTTAATTTGACAACTAATGTGTAAAGTCTCGGTGTTCTCCAAATTTGGAGAAAACGGACGGAGACTTGCATGTTTGTCAAATGACTCAAATTGAAAGAGGAAATGGCACAGATTGGTTAGACCTATTCATTCATCATGCATTAAATTTGAACTTGGAAAATTGCAGTGCTTTTAAAGCTAAACCTGCAATTTCCAAGCAAATTTCTACGTACGTGCGTAGAAATTTCCAACCTGTAACAGGCTGCAGAGCACTTATTGGAACAGAGTGAATTTGCCAATTGGTTTCTTGAATAAATATCTCTCAACCAAACAAAGTGAGCACAATAAAGTTGCTTTCCATTTGCATGGAAACTTTTGGATTGTCACCAACTTAAAGGGAAAGTTATGTCAGTTAGCATGTGGAATATATAATTGATTGAGAGATTGAGAGAGAGCTGGGTCCTACTACCGCAAGTGATGTACCATGCAGTTTGCAGAAAGGTTTATTTAATTTAATTAAATTAAATTAAACTTTAATTTAATAAAGTTTGTGATATAGAAGACGTTTTGAATAATAGACTTCAATTAGCTAAACCCGTATAGGTATGTGTCTACGTACGTACGCAAATTCATTCTCAACCCCGGCCCCTTCCCATTTTCCATATTAATTCCTGTTGACGTAAAAGCTCAAAGCATTTGAAGACTTGAAAGTTGAAAGCAATGGTTGTCAGGAGTAGTGGGCCAATTCCGGTCTTATCAAATATGAGTCAGACGGACCCTTTGATTGGTTAATTTGACAACTCACATGCAAAGTCTCCGTTCTTGGGTCTCGTGTGACACAGATTAATTTGACAACTCACATATTCATTCATCTTGCATTGAATTTGAGCGTGGAAAATTGCAGGTACTTTTAATGCTAACCTGTAATTTCCAAGCAATTTGCAATACGACTAATGATATTCGTCGGCCCGGTGTGAATGACAGTTCATTCACACCGGCCGACGAGAATCATGACTCTTTTCAATACAGACGGTTCTGCAAAAAACGTGTGGTTGGGCATGACAGAGTCGGATTCAAGACTCGTCTAATAAGGGCAATTGGTTTTAAATTTATATTATAACATCTAATTATTATTATTTATTATTATTATTTTTTTCGTGATTTATCATCACATCCAATTGATCAGGGCGAACCTGTGTATAAGTGGAACGAATGTCCCTCAAAAGTCTTTTCTTTTTCTCTCTCTTCTTTTTTTTTTTTTTCATTTTTTGAATTATTGTGTGTTTTTATTTTAGTTTTTTTTTCTTAGTTATTAGTTTATGCGAGAATATATGGTGCAAAGCCAATTTCTTGCTTGAAAAAAATTGATGGTTTTTCAATCATTGTTGTTACTATTTCTATTTCTGCTAGTGTTGAGTTAAAAAAAAAAATCTTTTATCTCATAAAACTAATGGCACAAAAAATCAATATTACCAATTAGAGCAAAAATTAAATAGTTGATTTTTTTTTGAAGTGGATGAGAAGGCAATTAAGATTAAAACACATTTTGATCCGTGATGAGTAGCTGTTAATATTGTGAAACCACATATTGAATTTTGTCGGTAAAAATTGGAAAATTTATTGTACCAAGAAATTAACATGAAAACTTTATTGTAGGCCGTTTGGTATAGAATTTTGCTGTGTATTTTTTGTTTGAACAGTAATAAAAAATTATTGACGTATAAAGATGTTTTCCAACCAACTCGTTACTTACATCGTTAGCTACTTTTCTTCCGGCCAGACTCTCATCACTTTGTACATTATCATGAATAATTCAATCAATCCAGTTATTTCTTTTATAAATTTATTATTGGATTGATGAAATTTACATGTGAGTTCAAAAAATTTAATGGTGGATTCACCTATTTATTGTACGAAAATAGATGAAAGATGAGATAAAAAATAAATTTTATCTTTTCTCGGAAATAAAACCTACGTGTGCTTTATTTTCTCCAATAACGCTTGGCATTTTTTTTCTGTTAAATGGACGTTTATTATTATTATTATGATTTTGAATTACAAACGGATGTTTACTTATAGACATTTCAATTAAAACAATCAGTTTAACTAAACTTGTAATTTCTTGCATTGAATTTGAGCGTGAAAAGTTGCAGGGCTTTTAAAGTTAAATCTTTATATCAAATTAATATTTTTTATTACTATTTAAACAAAAAATACACAACAAAATTTTATATACCTAACGGCCTAGTTTTCACGTTAATTTCTTGATACAATAAATTTTCCAATTCTTACCGACAAAATTCAATATGACTAGGCAACTATCTTCAAAAATCTGAACCAATCAAATGGTCCGTCTGACTCATATTTGATAAGACCGGAATTGGCCCACCAGTCCCGATCGACGACCATTGCTTTCAACTTTCAAGTCTTGAAATGCTTAATTTGAGCTTTTACGTCAACAGGAAGATGGAGAATGAGAAGTGGGTGCGATAGATATAGAGGTTTAGCTTTAAAAGCAGAACTGCAATTTTCCACGCTCAAATTCATCGTAAGAAAAGTACACATACCTATACCACACGTTTTCTGCAGAACAGTCTGTACTGCCGTATTGGAAATTGCTTGGAAATTCGAGGTTTAGCTTTAAAAGCAGTACTGCAATTTTCCACGCTCAAATTCATCGTAAGAAAAGTACACATACCTATACCACACGTTTTCTGCAGAACAGTCTGTATTGGAAATTGCTTGGAAATTCGAGGTTTAGCTTTAAAAGCAGTATTTTAATTTTCCACGCTCAAATTCATCGTAAGAGCATTCCTAGTGGCCTCAGCAGATTTTACTAGCCAATTTAACTGAAAATCACATTCTCAGCATTTTAGCCATTAACTTTTTTAAAGCATCCCTAACAGCCTCAGCAAATTAACTACTCACTATCACTATTCTATTTAAATATTATTTTTTTAAGATTTTTTTTTTTCTTCCTTTTCCTTTTTCTCCTCTGCTCGAAGCTCCGACTACCTCTACATCTCGGTCTCGGACCCGCAAAAGGAGCAGGAGCTATTCAATTCGCTGGTCCCGGGTGGAACCACGTACTACACGTACTTAATCACGACGAGGACGAACCTACCCGAATTCGGCAGACCCGGCTCCGAATTCACCCTCCAGAGGCGGTTCCGGGACGTTGTGACGCTCTCGGACCGGTTATCGGAGTCGTACCGGGGGTTCTTCATACCGATCCGACCCGACAAGAGCGTGGTGGAGAGCCAGGTGATGTCAAAGCAGGAATTCGTGGAGCAGAGGAGGGAATTACTGGAAAAGTACCTCCGGACATTGGCAGCGCACCCGGCGATGGGGGAACGGACAGTGGTGGCGTCGTGCAGAGGAGAAGAAGGAAGGAAGAAAAAAAGAAAAGAAAATGGGGGAACGGACGGTGGTGGCGTCGTGCAGAGGAGAAGAAGGAAGGAAGAAAAAAAAAAAGAAAATGGGGGGAAGAAGAAGCTGCGTGGGAAAGAAAAAGAGAGGAAAAAAAGAAGAAGAAAAAAGAAAAGATAAAAACATGAGAAAGTAATATATTTTATTGGTTTGATGAGTGTACAGTACACTCATCAGAATTTTTGGGTTAGTTTGGTGAGTCCACTAGGTGCATTTTTTTTCTCTTTTGGTTAAATTGGCTCAACAAAATAGCCAAAAGGCTATTTTGTTGAGCCCATTAGTAATGCTCTAAGAAAAGTACACATACCTATACCACACGTTTTCTGCCGAACAGTCTGTATTGGAAATTGCTTGGAAAGACACAGTCGGATTTACTTTTCCACGCTCAATTTTCCACGCTCCAATACAGACTGTTCTACAGAAAACGTGTGGTTGGACATGACAGAGTCGGATTCAAGACTAGCCAAATCCATGGCAACATTTTCTAAATTTATATCAATCACATCCAATTGATCAATGCGGACCCATGTATATAAGTGGGGACGAATATCCCCCAAAAGTCTTGTTCTTTTATTTTTTTATTTTCCTTTTTTTTGAATTATTTATGTGTGTTTATTTTATTTTATTTTCTTAGTTATTAGTTTATGCGAGAATATATGGTGCAAAGTCAATTTAGTTTTATTTTATCTTGCTTAAAAATCGATGGTTTCCAATCATTGTTGTTACTATTTTTGTTTCGACTAGTGTTAAATTAAAAAATAAAGCTTCTCTCATAAAATTAATGGCATAAAAAATCAATATTACCAATAAGAGCAAAAATTAAATAGTTGATTTTTTTTTAAGTAGATCAGAAGGCAAATAAGATTAAAACACATTTTTGATCCACGATGAGTAGCTGTTAATATTGTGAAACCACATATTGAATTTTGTAGGTAACAATTGGAAAATTTATTGTACCAAGAAATTAACATGAAAACTACACTGTAAGCCATGTGGTCTAGAATTTTGCTTTGTATTCTTTGTTTGAATAGTAATAAAAAGTGATTGATGTAATATAAAGATGAAATGATGTAATCCTAATAGTTATAGATTTTATCTACATAAGAGTAATAGTATTGGAATAATATTTCTCTTTACGTGAGAAGACAAGTAGTAGATTTACAATAAAGCAATTTTAGTCAGCTTATAGGAGTTTTATCCATATCTGTAGGAGTAGAGATAACTCTATCTGTGATAGAGTCTCATTTCATTTGTAATTATTTGTATTATTTAAAGAAGTTAATAGATGAATAAAGATATGTTGAAGATCGATTATTGTTAGGTATAATACAGTATATGTATTTAGGAGTTCCTGGTTCACTCGAAGTAGTTATTGGAGGTGACGGCTCCCTTGAACGAGTTCATCTATCATTTTCTTGTGTTTTGACTAATTGGTTCACATCATGAAATGAGATTTAAATTTTTTGTGAGAAAAAAATAAAGAAAATTGTTTGATAATAAGAAGAAAAAAAAAATAGATTTACTTGTTTTAGGAGAAATGAAAAAAAAAATGTATTTAGTTAGGGTCTCAACAGTAAAAATGTATTTAATCTTGAAAATGAAAACAATATAGCTATACCGAATCTGTCAGCTACCAAAAATCTTTTATATTTTAAAAAAAATGGAAATAATACGATTATTTCAAAATTTTCAAGAACCTTATGCTTTCTATTACAGCAAGCGGGTATTTTACTACCATATAAAAAGTCTTTTTTTTTTTGTTAGGGTTAAATACTTTTTTGCCTCACGTGGTTTAACAATTTTATTTTTTTCATTTCGATTTCATTTTGTATCATAGATGGTACCTCAATTATGGCTAAAGACGGAAATAATACATCTGTCTAAAAAACTAACGAAAGTCCATGTATCATACTTAAAAAATGATACGTGGATATGCCTCCTTAAAAAAAAAAAAAATATTCTAAAAAACTTAAACAATAAAAAAAAAACAAAAAAAAAAACTAGAGAGTGGCCGAACCACCCCCTAGCTTCATGGAACCACCCCCAAATGGCCAGGGGGTGGTTTAGCCACCCCCTTGAACCACCCCCTTCAACTATATCTGGATGGACCACCCCCTCAATTGTTTTTTTTTTTTTTTTTTCAAAAATGAGGGGGCGGCCTAACAAAAAGAATGTTCCTTATCTTTTTATTCACCTACGAAGGGCTTGGACTTTTTCTTGAAGAGACATCCTCCACAATGCTACATGTGATCACCCAACGTACAGAAGTGTTAACCGTCAATTGGTTTCAGTACTCTTTAATACATCAAAGTGACATACACTTGATATATGAGTTCACAAACTTTTTAGGATTTAAATTAATATTCATAAGTTAGTGTGCACATACATCATTCTTTATGACAGTTATTTGAAAGAATGATAACTTACGTGGTCCGTTTATAGCCCTAACCTTGCTATTATACCAACATATCAACCTAAAGCCCACCTGCTTTACCTAACCTAATCAAGAGAAATCGCCAAGGTTGACATCCCTCTTCATCCCCATTTTTTTGGCTTTCTTTGTTATCATAAAAATATTTAGGTTTCTGTCATATCAGATTGATTTCTCTACTTTTGACATGGATAAATTGTCTTATCACAAGTGACCTATACAAATATATTTTGGCAGAGATTTAGCGAAATTTTTTTTGTCAATTCTTGTAGGATGTTTGGCATTCAATTCTGGAAGCATGTTTGCGTGTTCTTGAAAACTAGGCCTATAGCATTTTGTCAAGGATAAGAGATATTTTGGAATATGGCTTGAGCAATCCAGATTCACCGATGGCAAAGCCTTACTTCTCTAGTATAAATCACTGTGAAACTTCAGCGGTTGATATAGATGTAAGGCACTCGTTGCTTGATCAGATTAACAAGGTGCACAAACAATATTGTGACTCTAATTCAAGTAGTATTTATGATTTGGAATCTTCATACATTGAGGCCAAAGCAAGTTATGTGGCTACAACACCGAGTCAAAATAGAGTATAGTGCATCAGTGGAGAGGGTTGTATAAGTGTCTCCTAAAAGTTCACCTTGTTAAAAAAATGTGTGGTTTTCAATGGCTTCTTTTTGTAAAGATATTAATATGTGCTTAATGAGATACAAATTAAAAAAAAAAAACGTGTAGTTGAAGGCATGGCAAACTTTGGATGAACTGCCTGGAAATATATAGCAAAGTGTTGCTACGGATATGGCGATAACAAACATAGTAAAAAGCACAAAGGAAACAACATCTTTATTGAAAATAAGCATTACTTTGAAGTACATATATGTTTTCTACTTCCACTACAAAGTTGGCTATGAATCACCAATACTTAGAGAAAATTTCAAAACATGACTCAATAAATCTATCCACTGCACTAAAATAGATCTCCCTCCAGTTCTTTTTAATTATTAGGATCCCAAATAAAACCCAAAATTCGAATGCATAAGAGACAACAACAAATGCATAGAAGAATAAAGGGCTATCGATTATTCTAGTCTCTTCCTTTTCATCCTCATGTCTAGGTTCAAGTTGGTTTGTAGTTGAACAGTTTCTTGGCAGCGGGTCTCCACAAAGATTCAGATTGCCATATAGCATTGCATCCGAAAGTTGAGAATTGCCGCTCAAATGGGACTCTTCCTGAAAGATTGTTATAGGCAACACTAAATGTAGATAGAGAAGTGAGTTGAACCAATTTATAAGAGATTCCCCCACTCAACTTTTTATGAGAAAGATCCAAGCTCTCCACATTTTTGAAGTTTTGAAAAGAATTTGGGATGGAGCCTGTTAGAAAATTATTCGACAAGTTCAATGATCTAAGTTGTGACAGTTCTTCTATTTCAGAAAGAATGATACCTGTTAATTAGTTAGATGACATGTCAATTACAGTCATCAATGAGAGTAGGATACCTTTGAAAGTATCTACTTCATGTTTTATTCGCAAGGATGTTTTAATTTTGAAACAAAGGTCTGGTGCATTTGGATTTACCATGCAAGACAATAGTTCCTTCAATGTGAAATAGTTTTGAGTCAGTAAGGCTTGGAGAACTCTTCTTCCAAAATGTAATGTTATCAAGGCATGAGGGAATGCCTCCTGAAATAAGATATCAAAAACTTGCAAACTTTTCATTTGACACATTTTTATGAGTAGGTAACCTCAAAGCGATTTCCACTTATAAGAACTGCTACCAAGTTAGGATGATTATACAACCACATTGGAATATTACCAGGCAAGTAATTGTTTCGAATATCCAAGATTATAAAAAAGGGACTGTTTGATATTGTGGGTGAGATCATTCCTTCAAATTGATTGCCGCTAAGTTGTAAGCACTCCAACCAAGTCATTTTGGAGTCCCTTGGAAGCATTTCTCATTTTAATTTATTGTTTGATAGATTTAGATATGCCAATCGGGTGCCATCTCTAGTCAAACTTCGTGGTATTGTCCCTGAGAACATGTTCTTAGAAAGGTCTAATATTTCAAAAGACAAATTACCAAAAGACTAAGGAATGATGCCCTCTAATGCATTTGAGGACATGTCAACATGATGGAAGTCTGGAAAAGAAGTACAATATTTTTAGGAAGAGAACCTATGAGTTCCAATGTAGTGATCTGTTATGTGGGTACATATATACTTAAGAGGTATAGAATTAAAGTAGAAATAAAAATGGTAGGAACGACTTGCGAGTAAATATTTCTTCCATGCAACTTGGGATGTGTTTGTTAAATGTTTAGGGATGTTTTTGTTTTGGAATAGTAATAAAAAGTTATTTATATGATATAAAGTAGAAATAATGTTGTGAATTTTTTGTATGTAAAAATAAAAAAATTTTGTTTTTTAATAAGTTTTTTATTTGAATAGTAATAAAAAGTGAGTGATGTGATATAAAAAGTAAAAAAAGTTGTTAAAAAGTGATTGATGGAATATTAAAAGTGAAGTTGATTTTGAGGAGAAAAAAAAAAAAGATAGGGAGAGTTGGGAGATTAACAAACAGGGCCTTGGTCTAACCGGTTTTAATTGCCAAAGTACGTATAAGATGCAAACACTACAAAACGAAAATAATGAGGAACGTAAATTTTGCAGTTTTAGTTTCATCTTGATGTATAGGTTAATGACATTTTATGGCAGTCGAATTTGAGAATAATGTGAACTTGTGTGTCTAATGAGAATATTGAGGAAAGAAAATAATAATGAAGTGTGTATTATGACTCCTTTTTCAAAAATTTGAAATTCAGATAAACTATGTACCAAATAAACAAAAAAAAAAAGACGTATTAGAATTCACTAGTATTTGAAACCAAACAATGTATTAGGCTTAAACTAGAGAATATATACTTAATGATTGATTAAAAAAGAAAAATAAAAAATAAAAAAGAAGAACAAATGAGGGATAAATTAATCAAGTAAGATTTCTCACGTTGAAGCCCTCCTCCAATTTTGCATGTTATAAAGTGATAGTACTTCCAGTTCATCAAATAAGGTGAACAAGGTTACATTTGGATACCATCTACTTGATGGTGCGCTGTCATCACTCAAACAGATTATGCTAACTCCCCCAGTAATGCTATTAAAGTATTGATTAGTGATTAAATTTACCTATTCTTACTAGTTTAATCTTTTAGGACAAGTGGTAATTTAACATAGTATCAGAGCCAAAGGTCCTGAGTTTGAACCTTGATTTTATCATTTTCTTTATATTTTAATTAAATATTCTACGTGTTGGACTTCACCTATTAAAAAGGAGTTTAAGCCCACACGTGAGGGGTGTGTTAAAGTATTGATTAAATGATTAAATTTACCCCTCCTATCAGCTTAAGCTTTTAAGACAAGTGATGATTTAACAAATACCATCACACTCGATTTCATGCGCGTGACAGCAATAGCTTCCGTCAAAGCCCGTGAAGGCAAAACCATTTGAGGAGTTTCTGATCTGCAAGAGAGCTCTCTTCTGTTCTTTGCTGCATCCATCACCGCAAGCCAAAGGGAGAAAAGCGATTGCCATATTAACCCAAAGATAAAAGACATTTTTAGCAAAAGATGTCTTCATTTATGAAGAGATTCTCAAAGGCAGCTTACACTTTTTAGTTAATGCAACATGCTGCCTTTATATATAGAGTAATGATACAAGTCACCCTCCATGTCTACCTTGTGTCAACCAAAAGTGATGTGACTTTTAAAATCACCATTAGATCAAAAGTCAATAATCATCTATAATAAATTCAATGGTGATTTTAAAAGCTACATCACTTTTGGTTGACATAAAATAGACATGGAGGGTGACATATATAATTACTCATTTAATTAATCAGGTCACACTCTTTAACTCTAACCCATTAATTTTATATGTAATTTGTATCAAATTTTTAGGTCATGTCAAATTGATCGTCCTAAGTTCTTGAGAGGCTGAACCTAGTTGTTGGTAGAGACCCCTAGCTGGTCTACATATACTATTCAAAGTTTCCATATTGGCATGTTTAATTACATATGTTGGGAAAATGTAAATATCGGCCCTTCGTATTTTAGGATCTTGATTTCTTATGTGAATCCACTTAATTACGTTCCTATGGAAAGAAAAAGGAGAAAAGTTTTAGATGCTAAAGCAAATATTTCTTTTAGTTTTGTTCAAGGCCAACTCAGCCAAAAAATTGTTAAAACTAGGATCCACCTGCCCACTCAAATAGCTATTGCACAATTATAACAGGTGGCAAATAATCAAACAATACCCACAAGAGACCACTTCCAAAGAATTTTGCATAAGAAGGGTAACAAACCCCGAAATAGAAAGCTATGGCTTTCATAGCTCCAAAACATTCTCAATTGAGATTTTCAGAACTTTTATTGACTTGAGCATCGGAAGCTCTCTAACCTTTCAAGAGCCGGCATCATTTACTTGGACTTCTTGTTTTGCAAGTGTCTATCATCTAGTTCAACCATGCAAAAGTCTACATCATCAACAACATAAAACATTTAGAACCTTTTAGTTATGGAGGGCCCAAATATTATATTCTAATAGGCCTCTAAGGCCTGACTGTTAAGAAAGCCTTAAAAAAAAATGCACATATGACTAAGAGCATGTTTAAAATTGTGTTAACTTAAAAAGTATTTTTAGTACTTAAAAAAATTGTGTCAAATAAAAAGTTGGTACGTTTAGTAAAAAATTTCAAAAGTACATATTTGATTTTTTTAAAAAAAAAAAATTATAAAAAAGACCAAAACGTACTTTAGGAAAAAGCTTAAAAGTGCATATTTTTCTAAAAAATTCTTTTAGACTTTAAAAGCTATATTTCTTAACGCAATCCCAAACAAACTCTAAAATAGAACAACTTACAATTAAAGATTCATATTTTTAACCACATTGCAACATCACAAAAGACCTTTTATTTAACTACTACTAACTTTACTAAATTCATGAGTAATGCTAGAGACCATCATTTAGACATTTGCCTTTTAACGAACGTGAGACATCTCTTATTGTTAAAAAGATGTTAGAATAATATAGGCATCATCAATGACCTAGCT
>FXXK01000150.1:263506-275622 GCA_900184695.1 Betula pendula
CTCTTAGCATTGTGACCGGTCCGAAAATCCCCCAATCTGATGTATGAAGCTTTGTCAAAAAGAGAAATGTTACAGTTCATTCTTTTGTCGTTTTTTTATCCTTCTACATTTTAAAATCACGTACCATTTGATCTATGGGTCTTATGTGGTTCCCACATGAAATACATAAATCTAATAGTAATTTTAAAAAGTAGCAGAATGAAAAAAAGATATTAATAGATACTGTAACATTGCTTTTGTCAAAACGATCCCTTCTCCTGTATTAAGGGATCGAAAACCCCGTTTTACAAGGACGTCTTCCCAACAACATAAATCCTAAAACTCGTTCCTCTTTGACATGGTCTTAATTTGAAACAAAAGTTAACGTGAGGGCAGGCTAGAGAGTTGGGGAAGGAGAGAAAGAAACGGATGAAGGGATAAAGAGCAAGAGGGTCGGCTATGGCATGATCATGATGAAGGACGCTGATATGTGCCGGTGGGGAGAGCTTGACAGGGATTTATTAACGTTGATATTCTTACGAGTCCCACAATATGATATTTCAAGAGTTCGACTCGTCTGCAAGTCTTGGCTGGCCGTTGTGGAAGATCCATTCCTTAAGATCATGATTGTTATGGATATTGTGCAAAAGCTTCGAGGGGAATACCATGATATGTAGTTCAGCCATACATGCAAGAACTTTGAATTTTGATGGCAACTTTCATTAATGTTGTTTTCATATGCTGTCTTACTGTTGAAGTTATCCTTTTTAATTTCTTTATCGTTTTTAGCACGTCTATTTAAAGAAAATTGTATTTGGATATACTTCTTGGGATTATGTAATTGAGATTTACTGACATGATATGCTCCGTTTGTTTCTGCGTAAAATGATTTATAGAAAATGTTTTTTATACTTTTTGGTGTTTGGTGCGACGAAAAATCAGTCAATGAAAAACATTTTCGATCGGTTTAATTGAAAAAGCTTATTTAATTTCCGTAAAATGATTTACCTTTTTAAAACCGTAAATTATTTTTCGAGTTTGAAATTCTTATTTTCAAATCACTGGACCACTGCCAAAACTTTGCCATACCCCGCTGGACCACCGCTGGAATTTGATGGGAGCCCATTGGACCTCGGCAGGACATCGTCAGGACACCACTGGGACCCCACGTTGTAAACCCGTTGGGACCCCGCCGGGACCCCGTCATGACCCCTTCAGGACCCAGTAGGGACATCGCCGGACCCAGCCCTGACCTAGCTAGGACCTCGCCGTGACCCCTTCGAGACACCGCCGGACCTGATAGGACCCAGCCGAGACTTCGTTGGAATTCAAATTTTTAGGTTAATTTTTTTTAAAAAAAAAAATTATATCAAAATATTTTACACTACAAAAAAAAAAAAGAAAAAAGAAAAAAAAGAAGAAGCTCTTTTATGTCGTTTTTTTAACGTCGCTTATAGCCTTAAAAGAAATGTAAAACCTTTTATATCGCTTTTTTTTACATCCCTTTCAAAGTAATGTAAAAGTCGAAGTCAAGAAACTAGACTTACATCCCTTTGGACAAAAGCAATGTATAAAACTTTACATCGCTTTTTGTCAAAATGGATGCTTTTTACGAAAGTGATGTAAAGATTTAACATCTCTTTAGTCAAAAGGGATGTAAAATTTTTTACATCGTTTTCTGAACAAACGATATAGATTTTTACATCTTTTGTACAAAAAAAAATATTTTTATAAGTTAATATAATTGAATGAAAATATAAAAAATATTTTTGATTTTTCATAAGCGCTAAAGCCAGAAATTATTTTCTATGAAAAATATTTTCTCAAAAAATAATTTATTTAAAAATATTTTTCAACTTAAAACATTTTATATAGAAACAAGCGGAACATTGTGATCATGCTTTTTCATCGTTGTTTTATTCAGATTACCAAATTGTTGCGCGGTAAGGACAGAAGTAGTTCAACAGTTGCATATGACTGGTTTTGTTTTCATGAATTAAGTATCAAACCAATACTTCAGTTCCTCACCGAAAGAGATTTTCAAGAGATTAATTGATGTGTTGACGGAATTGAGAGATCAACGGGACTGACATGATGGAAAATGCTTAGAGTATTGGAACTTTTATTATAATTGTCTTACAAATTTACATAATAATTCACATTTTTATGAAGATGAATGTCATATGAACTATCATGTATTAGTTCATAGTTTAATTGTTGATGTGGTAAATATTATGTGGATTGCATCGTCAATTTATAAACGTGATATGTGTTATGTAAATTGTCATATGACATAGCACATTTTAGCAGTTAACATGAGAAGTATTTCATGGAGTATCACCTTAATTTATAATAAATTTGTTGTAAAAGTTGTACTTTCTCAGACGTTACTCCCGGTACTATGATATCTTCCGTTAATTAAAATATCTTTCATATAGTACGGTCTCATATCCTTAGTTACAGGTGCATGTTCTCATAAAAAAAAAAAAAAAAAAAGAAAAAAAATGAAAAAAGGCTTTTACAAGGCTCAAATTATCCAAAGTTTAGGCCCGAATCCAATGCAAGGTGATATGGTATACACCTAATTAATTAATTAATCTGTGTCATCTCCACTTTAATTTGATCACTCCGTTTTTTCCAAACCATGAAGCACGCACAACCAGGTACGGAAAGCACTAACAGTCACCAAAAACTCGGTTAGAAATTTGTCAACGAAAAACTGAAGACACTCTAACCCCTGTTTGGCAAAGCATTCCGATTTTACTGTTTACGATTCTACTGTAGTATGAGGTGATTATTGAAAGGAAATGTTGTAAATTTTTTGTATGGAAAAGTAAAATTTTTTATTTTTTAGTGAGTATTTTTTATTTGGAGTTGAATGGTAATAAAAAAATATTTGATGTGATATAAAAAGTAAAAAAAGTTGTTAAAAAGTAGTTGATGTGATATAAAAAGTGAGAATGTTTTTTTTTTTGAAAATTAGAATAGAATTGAAGTTAGGAATGGAATGGTTTGCCAAACAGGGCCGATAAGCCAAGCTATTTCAAGACTTCCCAAACATTAATCGAGTAATGATACAAGTCACCCTCCATGTCTACCTTGTGTCAACCAAAAGTGACATAGCCTTTTAAAATCACAATTAGATCATGATAGGGTTCTATAAGTGTAGAGATGGAATGTGAGTGAATGTAGGAATGAAATGGGGATTGTTATTGATAATATTCCACTTGAGGTAGGAATCACCGTTACACACAAAGTGTTTGTTCAAATATTTCAATGCCCTTTTACTCTCTCATAACTATTTCTTAAATAGAAGACATGACTCCAAGATCCCAATCATTCTAATACTCTACTACCTAAAGATAACAAGACTCAATGACATGATAAGATTGTTATTGATAATATTCCACTTGAGGTAGGAATCACCGTTACACACAAAGTGTTTGTTCAAATATTTCAATGCCCTTTTACTCTCTCATAACTATTTCTTAAATAGAAGACATGACTCCAAGATCCCAATCATTCTAATACTCTACTACCTAAAGATAACAAGACTCAATGACATGATAAGATTAGATAACTTGATAAAGATAATAATAGAACATAAGACTAAGACTCTACTACTACTGGAGATAAACTACTTGACTACTGATAAGGACTAAGACTCCCATCATGACTCTGCCTCTTCTATGATGATGCTCATCCTAATCCATTAGGTCTTTGAATCCTATCAATTCCTCCCCCTTGGACACGATCCTTGTCCTCAAGGTCGAACCCAATACGTGGACGAAGGGTATGCACTTGTCTTAGTTCCTTCTTGTTCCTCCCCCTCGTGCTCAAAATTCTCCCCAATTCCTCCTTCGCCTCCTCCGGAGTCTGCCTCAATAATGAATAGCTGCTTCACCTCACAACGATGGCCTGGTGTGAATCGCTCATCACAGTTGAAACAAAGGCCCTTCTCCCTCCGCTTTTGCATTGCTTCCCATGAGAGTCTTTTCGCTGGAGGTAGGGACGCATTAGACCTTTGAATTGGCATGGGTAGTGGGTTGACTGTTGGTGGTGATTTCTCAGCTCCTAGTACTGCCTTTGTTCGCGAGAGTTGCTCATCCTGCATTCGAGCGAAGTTAATTGTTTCACGGAGTGTGCAAGGCTTAAACATCTTTACTGCATTGGAGATGTCTGCCCGTAGTCCACCCAAGAAAGTCCCGATCAACGCCTTTTGCGGCCAGCCTTCCACCCGATTAGCTAGTCGCTCAAACTCCTTTTGGTAATCTCGCAAAGTACCCTGCTGCGAGATGTGGGAGAGGGCTTCATCAAAGTCCTCATACTCGGTTGGCCCAAAACGGACCAACAACTCCTTCTCAAAAATATCCCAAGTCACGGTTTGAGCATCTGCTTGATACACCTTCTGTAACCATTGCCACCATTGATTTGCCTCGCCTTCTAGATAAAACGCAGCTAGTGTCACCTTTTGTCCCTCTGCTGTTTGTTGGTACCCAAAAAATTGAGTAACCCGGTCCAACCATACACTAGGATCGTCACCTGAAAATCGAGGAAAATCCATTTTCATGGGTCGATTTGGATTCAGGTACTGATGATCTTCGCAGTTGTCACGATTGTGACTATGCCGTGAAGAAGAGTTGGACTCCTTCTCTGGATGACGTGAAGATTCACCTTGAGTTTTGGAAATGGTTTCCAAAGCCTCCTTCAAAGATTGGGCAAAGCCTTCTTTCAATGATCGGTCAATGTTTTGTAACGAGTCCTTGATCTCGTGCACATCTGCTTCCAACTTTTCAATACGTTCCTTTTGGGACGTCATTGCTCTGATACCAGGTTGATAGGGTTCTATAAGTGTAGAGATGGAATGTGAGTGAATGTAGGAATGAAATGGGGATTGTTATTGATAATATTCCACTTGAGGTAGGAATCACCGTTACACACAAAGTGTTTGTTCAAATATTTCAATGCCCTTTTACTTCTCCATAACTATTTCTTAAATAGAAGACATGACTCCAAGATCCCAATCATTCTAATACTCTACTACCTAAAGATAACAAGACTCAATGACATGATAAGATTAGATAACTTGATAAAGATAATAATAGAACATAAGACTAAGACTCTACTACTACCGGAGATAAACTACTTGACTACTGATAAGGACTAAGACTCCCATCATGACTCTGCCTCTTCTATGATGATGCTCATCCTAATCCATTAGGTCTTTGAATCCTATCAGATCAAAAGTCAATAATCATCAATAATAAATTTATGGTGATTTTAAAAGCCACATCACTTTTGGTTGACACAAACTAGACATAGAGGGTGATATATATAATTACTCTAATCGATAATGATTTATCACATCTAATGATGACACAAAGTAGACGTAAATGGTGACATATATAATTATTCTAATCGATAATGATTTATCACATCTAATGATGATTTTAAAAGTTACATCAATTTTGGGTGAACATAAGATAAACATAGGGTTGTATCATTACTCAAATGGGTCGGATTAAGATTGACCTATAAAATTACTCATAGTATTATATTCATATATTGATACAACTCAAACCCGACACGCGACATTTATGGCTAATAATTTTTTACATTACCCATAAATCTGATACGAACCTAACATGAATTAACAAATTAAGTTTGAGAAATCTGACTTGTTTAATTAAATAGGTCGAATTAAAATTAGCATCCCAAGGCAGTTTGGTTTCGGACCTTTCGGTTCTCAATTTAGAACCCGGTAGCATACTAAGATCAATACCCTCTTTTGGTAAGCTCGTCCCAAATTCTTTTAACATCGGATACACGGCTTCCTACAAGTAAGCTCTCTCTCTCTCTCTCTCTCTCTCTCTCCTGTGCGATGGATTGTATTCTCAAAAGGGTTTTGTTCAGGGTGTGTTTGGATTAATCGTTCTCTGTAATTTCCGCGAAGTTTGCAACTTTTGTGCCTTCAGCTAAAGCATGGATGGCAAAATGAGAAAAGAGAGTCTATTCAATATGTTGAATTTACTTCAATGAACCTATTAGAGCCCAATAAATCCCAAGTTTCTAGATTTCATTTAGAGTTAGTATTTGGTGTTTTTGCTCAATGAACTTCACAAATATCTATTGCTGCTACATTGTCATGCCAATTATACCACAGGATCTCACCCACCATGAATTTGGAGGTTTACTGATGGATACCATTCTATACACTTGCACCAATTGTAACAAAATTGTAGTATAGTTTGTTGTTACATTTAGCATTACTATTTACTCATTGCTAAAGAAAAACATGATAATCCTTCTTCAGGATCGTCCAAACACAGTTATAGTTTGGATTTTGCTGAATTTGGTTCATTTAAGTTTTGTTTATTTTGAACGATTTTTTTTTTTTTTGGTTCAAAGATTTTGTTAGATGGTTGTTTGTGCTGTAAGTTAACCATGCCTCATGAGGCGGAGTTCACTCAATAGTTTGAATCTCCTCTTTCCCTACCCTTAGCCAATTACTTATTGTTGGTACAGTTTATGACGAACACCTGAAAAAAAGGAACACGTAAGCAGAGAGCTTGCCGGGAGGTGCCGGCGGGGGATAGCTCCGATGCTTAAGTTAGTGAGCTTATATGATGGTCTGATAATGGACTGTAATTTGATAGTTTACGCTTGATAGTAAAAAGAATTCAACCCCTTACCTTGATCCTTCTAGCTTTATTTATACTCTCTTGAATACCGTGGTTCTCGGGCACTTCGGGGTCGTGCTCTTGGATTTCGTGGTCCTGATCGTGTCTACTCTGCATGATCACACGTAGTGACGTGGTGCGTGATTCTCGGGTTCGTGGCTAATTGCTCCTTACTTTCAGGAGTCGTGGCCTTTGTGGCTCTTAGTAACGAAATTGTTTCTTGGATTCTGTCTTTGGGTCTGCTGTTGGGTATGGGCCTCTCGATCTGGGCCTTATTGCATAATTGGGAATATGGGCTTTTGGCTCAAATTCCCTAACAGTTACCCCCCATTCCCCTAACCCGAGTCCTCATCTCGGGTTATGGGGAATTATCTCACCGAGAGCTGATCGAGGCTCGGGCCTCGGGGACTGGCTGTCAGCTTTTGGCGTATTGTTTCCTTGGGGCACGTGGCATCTTGCTTGTGGTGCTTTCTATGTGGCACGTCTTTTGATGAAATGTCCTTTCGTGTACTGGCTGTACCGCCTGAAGATCGTCCCTTGATATTCTTGGCTACACGTGGCGCTCCAGGGGCTTGGACGCATTTAAAGATTTGCATGCCGTGTGTTGTGGGCCTCCCTCTTATCCTTCGTCTTCTTCCTTTGCTCTAGTTCTGGTTCTGCCATAACCGATTGGACTTGCATTTTCCTTCATCTTTCTTGCTTCTGTTCTGCTGGCTCGGTATCATCTTCACGATTTTCCTTCGTGGTACTTCCTGAGAATCGTCTTTTTTAGGGTTACGGTTGACAGGGTGTTACCCCTAGAGTGCTTCGTTGATCCTGAGGGTCCTCTCTTTCCTCTTTTGGGACCCACACTTCGTTTGATTGAACCTGCTGTTTCCCATCTTCGTTTGAGCGTTGCTCATTTGCTTGTTCGTCAGCGCTGTTCGCGTATCCCTTCTCTCCTTATCCCTAGCGTCTTATACGTTATGGGTTTAATCCCCGTTCCTTCTGATTCGGACGGATCTGATAGCGGCCCTGATGACCTTCAATCGCCGATTAACTTCGCGGTTGCCCACATTCAGCGATGGAGATCTATTCTTTCGCCGAAGGATGAGTCCAGGCTTCGTAGGTATTATGGGATTCCTGCTTCTGTGTTTATTCGTTTTCCCGAGCCCGGGGAAGGCTGTGTGATTAACGAGAAGACTCGGGAAGTTTGTTTGTACGAGCATTTTCTGAGAGTCGGCTTTCGATTCCCTTTGCCTTCCATAGTGCGGAGGCTTCTTTGCTATTTTAGTATATCTCCTGCCCAAATTAAACCAAATGGTTGGAGGAACTTGTTGGGCTGTTGCGTTCTCTGGCCGTATGTCTTTGGGGATGGAGTAGCTCTCTCAATCGCGGAATTCCTCAACATTTATCAGCCCGTGAGATATGGTAACTGGATGTGGACCTTCCAGTCTAGGGATAATAAAATTATCCACCTGTCTTCTACTTATTCCAATAATAAGAACTGGGAGAATCGCTTGTTCATGGTCTCTGGTGGATGGGATACCGTCTCTGAAGGTGGCGAAGGGCCAGCTTCTCACAGCTCTATTCCCTGTGCCTGGAAATCCCCTGTCAGTAACTGTAAGTCTTTTCAAATCCGGGCTCTTACAAAACCCTTGTGTTATTCTTATTCTACATGTCCTTGACGACCTCGGTTCTGTTTTCAGGGCAGGACATCCCTCCGCTGAATCCCGAGCAACAACGTCGGGTGGATTGGATCTTGGAGTTTGCAGCCAATAAATCTGATCTGGCTCGAGACATTCGAGACTTTGATCTGTTGGTCACTCGCGGTCGTATCCGGAAACATTTGGGATTCCAAGTGGTTGGGAGCTGGGATCCTAAGAAGAAAACCGATTCCGGAAAGAGGAAAATTCCTGAGGAGTTTCCGAGGGAGATGTTCCCTAAAGGGAAGAAAGTTCCTGAGAGGAAGAAGATATCCGAGAGAGAGCTTAATGATAAAAAGAAATCTCCCGAGAAGAGAAAACTCCCTGAGAGAAAGGTACCCGAGAAGAAAATACTCCCGGGGAAGGAAGCTTTGGAGAAGGAGGTTCCCGTGAGGGCAGTGTCTAAGAGAGCAGTTTCTGAAATGGATCAGTCTGTTATCACGCCGGTTGCACGACGGGAGCCTGACAATTTGGAATCAGTTCCTGCTGAAGCTCGGACGAGGTTAGCCGTGGATAGAGGGAAAGGCAAAGTGACTGTGGAAAAGTCTCGCCACGAAAAGGAAAACGTGGCTCCAAAGATGATGTCGTCGGCTATGCGTTCATCGTCTCTTGTAACTCCTCCCCCTAAAAAGGTGAAGCCTACTATTGATGAAACTTGTGGGGCCAGTAGTTTTCAAGATATCATCATGCTCCAGCCTGGGGCTCCATCTAAAGTATTACCCCCCAAGTCTAACCCCGAGACCCTGGAATCTGGGGGAGAAAAAAGATCTCGGGATGAAGGAAGTCCTGATGCTGTTCCTGAGAAAAGGCGACGGGTAGATCACGCTCGGTATTTTGACGAAATACTTGGTCGCCATTTCGCCTCCCATTCTTTGCCCGATTTGGGTGATGTAAACATTGCTCCTACCGGTCCTTCCCTTGATGCTCCTACAAATGATAAATTGTCTGGCTCTTCTGCAATCAATGGGGAGCTTCCTTCAGCTGTGGGGGCATCTGCTCAGGTGATATCTTCTCCCCTTGAGGAAGAGGTGTCTGCTCAGGTGCTTGGGAAGGATCAGCCTCACGAAGTTACTCCCTCGCCTGAGGTTGCAAGTGTTGAGTGTTCTACTCGGGAGACATCTGCTGTTGGCGGCTCTGATTTGTGGGGGCCTCTTTTGTCGTCTCTGGGGGAAGGCTTGACCGAGCATCCTCTGCAGGTGCTTTCCAGCATCATTCCCCCTGGCCACTCACGGGGAGATGGCCGTGTGTCGTCGGAGGAGTTTGTTGATCTTTTGATACATCAGAAGATTACAGTAAGTTTTGTTTACTGTGTTAGTATTTTTTTTTTTTTTTTTTTTTTTTTTTTTTTTTTTTTTTTTTTTTTTAGCAAATTCATCGTCTTTACTAACTCTTGCTTTCTCAGGATGTTGTTAAAGTCGTTGGCCTCTTCCTGGAGTATCGTGACAGCTTAAGAGCCCGTCCGGATGAAGTCTCGGTTTTGAAGAAGAAGCTTCAAAATTCCGAGGACGACGTTGCTCGTCTGGTTGGCATTGTTGAAGATCAGGCTGCGGAGCTTAAAGGTTTGACTTTGGCCCAAGCTGCCTTGGAGGCAAAGGCCTCTGAATCTGAGGGGCTTCGATCTCGGATGAATGCCGCCGAGGCTAGGGTGGCTGAGTTGGAGGCCAGGATTAAAGAGCAATCCGACCTGGAGGCTCTGGCTGCCCATCGGTCAGATCTTCAAGGCAGGCTTTCTGTTGCCGAAGATCGGATTGTCGACTTGGAGGCCGAGCTATTGATCATGGGCGCCGGTCGTCAGAAGATTGTTGCCATGCATTCTGAGGTTTCCGAGGAGTTGTATCGCGTTAAGCAGGAATGTGCTGCAGCGGAGTCTCGGGTCTCGATTCTTGTCAAGGAGAAGGATGCCTTGGCTGTGTCTCTGGCTGAAGCTCGGGACCAGTCTTCTGAAGATCAGGCTAGGGCAGAGAATTCTTTGGCTCTTGTCCAGACTGTCCAGCTTGAATACAAGTTAACACGCAAGAAGCTGCGCTGTCTTCGGAAGAGGCGTCATCACTACCGAGTCCTGTCACAGCGTTATTTCCAACAATTATGCTGTATGGCTCGGGTGAGGGATGGCGCCTGGGCGTTGGGTTATTGTTGGGGCTTCTCCACACTTAGGCACTTGTATCTCCATCCGCGCCCTGATGTCAACTTGGAGACGGTGGACCCCCGGCGTTTAACTGTCTCAGCCTCCGCTATTCAAGCGTTAATTGAGCTGGGCAGGGAAGAGATGCCCGATGCACCCGGGCTCAGTGAGTTTAAGGCCATCGCACAACCTCCCCAGGCAGCTGAGGAAGCTGACTCTGGTGACCCTGCTATTCCTGTTGCAGACGGCCCTGATGACTTGGTTGGCCATGATGAGGCATTGGCGTCTAAGGAACAGACTCAGGCTTTGACGGACAAGGCATCAGCTCCTGGCTCTAGCCCGGATAAAACCAGTCTTGGGGATGCTTAGTCTTGTATAGCTTTGGGAATTTTTGTACATCGAATAGATATATATTTTTCTTGTTTTTGTTTTTTCTGTTTCATTCTTTGTAGTAATGAAAGAAAATTTTCTTCATCAATAATATAGATTTTGATCGTTGAAACAATCTTGTAATTTTGATGTTTTGGATTATGGTTTCTGAGATCTTTCCTCAGGGTTTGCTCCTTGGAGTTTTATAGTCAAAATTCCTTGAGATTTTGACTCTCGAAGTGTGGACTCTCGGAATCATGACTTTTGGACTTTTGGAGTTAGACTCTCAGTTTTTGGAGTTTAGACTCTTGGAATTTGGCTTTCGGGATTTGGACCCTCGGGTTTGATGTTTTGGGATTATGGTTTCTGAGATCTTTCCTCAGGGTTTTGCTCCTTGGATTTTTTATAGTCAAAATTCCCTTGAGATTTTGACTCGTCGAAGTGTGGACTCTCGGAATCATGACTTTGGACTTTTGGATTTAGATCTCCAGTTTTTGAGTTTTAGACTCTTGGATTTTGGCTTTCGGGATTGTGACCCTCGGGTTTTCATGTGAGTTATTTCGGGATTGTGACCCTCGGGTTTTCATGTATGGATTATTTCGGGTGGTACCCCTCAAACTGAGTGGGGCAGAATATTCGGGACCACAACAGTTAAGTAGGATGTTATAGCCTGAATATAATATTTTGGATTGTGGTCTGAACGTGACTGTTCTAGACTTGTCTTTGTAGTCTGGATGAAATTGTCCGAGACTTATCGTATGCATCTTTGACATAATAGCCCGAGACTCATTGGTTGTAGCCTGGACATAATAGCCCGAGACCCATCTTTTGTAGTCTGGACACAAGTGTCCGAGACCCATCGGTTGTAGCCTGGACATAATAGCCCGAGGCCCATCTTTTGTAGCCTGGACATGATTGCCCGAGGCCCATCGGTTGTAGCCTGGACATAATAGCCCGAGGCCCATCTTTTGTAGCCTGGACATAATAGCCCGAGGCCCATCGGTTGTAGCCTGGACATAATAGCCCGAGACCCATCGTTTGTAGCCTGGACATGATAGCCCGAGACCCATCTTTTGTAGTCTGGACACAAGTGTCCGAGACCCATCGGGTGTAGCCTGGACATAATAGCCCGAGGCCCATCTTTTGTAGCCTGGACATGATAGCCCGAGACCCATCTTTTGTAGCCTGGACATGATAGCCCGAGACCCATCTTTTGTAGCCTGGACACAAGTGTCCGAGACCCATCTTTTGTAGTCTGGACACAAGTGTCCGAGACTCATC
>FXXK01000150.1:282469-374950 GCA_900184695.1 Betula pendula
ATTACAAACTTTAATATCAATATAAAATATTTGAGATTTAGGACATAATCTCCAACACTCTGATACCGTCAAAATAAGAAAAATGATGATTACATAAATCCTTGAGCAAACAGCCTTGCTCTACAACACACTCTACGGGCTCTCGAGCATTGGACATTGCTAACCAACTAAGTAGTTGGTGCCAGCAACTGAGCCGCATCAATGTTAACAACCTCATTAACTAGAACCTCAAAGGTCCCTGGCTCGCACAGGTGGGTATCCTCACACCTCCTACTTCACACGCATTTAGATCAGTAGATGGGTTTCTTCGAAGCATCATAATTCTACAAAAACGATAGAGTCAATACCGACTCAAAATGAACTACAAACAACCAATCAATCCTAAACAAGATTCCAACTCTAACTAACTATCCTATGTTCTAATGTAATCTTTTTCGTAAGGCTACCTTTCCTAAATCCAATAGTCCTCAAAGCAAAAGCTCCGTAACACATTGAGGAAAATTAATTAACTCCATAGAGTACGCCTCCTCGTCTTATTTATCAAGCAATCAGACGAAAGGATATTAGAACCCTCATTAGAGAGCCTGCAACGGAAGACTTATCGCTTGCATTCTAAGATATCCAACTTTACATCCACACATAATAACAACCATAGTAATAACTTAAAAGTATCATAGCATAACATAGCATAATTCCACACATAATAACAACCATAGTAATAACTTAAAAGTATCATAGCATAACATAGCATAATCATCCAATGTTTGGGTCTAAGACTGGTCATCAAGTCAAACATAAATATTACATATCCAAGTTTTAAAACTTTCAAAATAAAACTAGTCTAAATCAACTATTCCAAAATGGTATGTAATTGTAACACCACACCTAAATACATGACAATTATTTTTAAACAATTCACAAAACCGCGAGACCTTATAAATATTTTAAAAGTTATTCTACATGTAAAATCCTCTTCAAAATATAATAACATGCAAGCATGAAAAAGTGTTCCATAACTTGTATTTAAAAAGAATGCTTCCAAAAATAAATATCTTAAAAATAAATTTCAACCATCAAATGATCGATCACACGTGGGAGTGTTTGATGCATATCTACCATCGATTGATCAATCCATGTCGATCAAATGTTCGATATACAGCTTCATGAAAATTTTTTGGGTTTCATCTTTTGTGTATGAGAAGGGTTCTTTTTAGGGGACTAGAATGAACCTTAGGTCTCATTTCGCCCCCATTTCTGAGACCCACTCTAAAGAGAGATAGAGAGAGGAAAGAGGAGAGAGAGGATTTCCTTGAAGGATTGTTCCTGAAAGCTTGTAGAAGATTCTACCATTTTGGTAATGACCTAAACCCAATCTTTAAGTTAAGTTTTTAAGCATAATTTTATTGTGTATCTTGTATTTTACTATACTTAACTACTTTTTCTAATCACATGTTAAAGTAATAGAGCTGACAATTTTTGACACAACCCGCGAATCCGACACGAACTCAACACAAAATTTAATTATTAGGGTTGGAGAGTTTGACTCATTTAATTAAATGGGTCGGGTTAGGGTTGACCTATATAGTCTTATACACATACTTCGACACGATCCAAACCCAACACGCGACATAATTGCAGAAAATTTTTAACATTACCCGCGAACCCGCCACAAATCCAATACAAAATTAGAGGGTTAGAATTAAAAGATTTGATCCATTTAATTAAATGAGTCGAATTAGAATTTATTTATATAGTCTTATACTATGTCTTGACACGACCCTAACTCGACACGCGAACACAAATTGCCACTCCTAATTAAAAGTTGGTATTTTACCTTAAGAAGTAGGTCCATGCATGGAGACAATAGACTAAAAATCAGTTTGCCTTTTTAAGTGACAGATAGTATTAAAATACACATCACACCGCATTTTAATGCACTTATCTCATATAATTAGCAAATGGATTAGGATTGCTGGGTTAGCATCTTTTATGTCTTTTTATAATGCTTGTAACCCATGCTCGTGTTTAACACATTACAACATGATGGATTATGGTTGTCGTTCGGCTAGTGGTGGGTCAGGATAATGGGCCTGAGGAAGGACAAAATGAGGGGGCATGCCAATAACACGAAAAGCTCAATGGATGTAGAAATTCATGATGCTGAAAAAATGCCTTATAAAATTGGGCCAATGATGGGCTTCAAGCAAAGGCAGTCGACGAGTACTAAAAAGAATGCTGATGTGGATAGAATTAGTTTTACTTTTTTCTTACTTTTTTCTCTAATTTTATTAAACTTTGTATATGTAACCTTTTTTTTTTTTTTTTTTAAGAGTTTTTTTTTTATATTTATGGGGTCCATATTTGTTCACATATGCAAAGTTAAAAAAAAAAAATTGGGACAACAAACATTTCTCAATATAAAATGAAGGTATAGTCAAAGAAAAATGATTGTTATCCATCCTTTTTTTTAAACTTTATATATGTAGCTTATAAAAAAAGAAAAAAAAGTTTCATTTTATATTTGTGGAATCCATTTTTATCCATATATGTAAAATTGGATAACAAACATTTCTCATGGCAAAAAGTGTTAGAAATATGTTTTAGAGTATCCAACAAAGAGATAGGCATGTCGACAATGAAACTATGGAAATACCGAGCTAGAGAGGGATTTCAGGCCACACAATTGACTGAGAAGGAATATGTGACATTGTTTATTAAGAAAAATCATGCATATAACTATTGATTTGACTGAATTGCATGAAGTTCATGAAAATATTATAAAACTCGTGTTTGATTCATTTCGTTTTGGTTTTGGACCCCAAGAGACGTTTGTAGTTATTTGGACCCAAAATCATAATTGTGTAGTTAAACAGATCAAGTGTTTGGTGATTCCCCTAATTAGGAGGCACAAAAATAATTTTAAGATAATTTTAAGAGTTTATGGAATTTTCAGAAGTTTCTAAAAAAAAAAAAAAGGGGGCTAAAAATAATTTTTCTAGAAGAAAAAGGTTTTAAAAATCTAGAAAGTTCCAAACAAGTATATTTTTTTTTTCAAAAATAATACTTATTCAAATAAAACAAATTTATTTCAAAAAAAGAAAGGGGGGAGGTCTGTCCGACCATAATTAAACTTTAAGCCTATTTTATTCAGAGAAATATTTTTATAAGGGGAAAAGCCAAGGAAAGGTCTTAGTTAAGGGTCAATTTCTAAATAGGGTCTGAATTGTTTAGACTTAGGGCTGACATGCCAGGTCTTGTGACTCGGGTTGTTACAAGTCAACAGCCTACTCACGGCTAAGAGATAAGTAAAATATCCCTTACCCCTTCTATGTTATGTTTTATAACATGCTTTTATGTTATGATTTATTCATATCATAATGTTATGTTTATCATGTGTTATGCTTCTGTTTATGAAAACTTATTTAAAGTAAATGTTTTTATAATGTCATTTATGAACATGGTACATACACGATTTCAAGAGAAGAAAAGTTTCTTTTAAGAAAAGAAATTCCCTCTCTCAAATTGCACCCAAATTTTGAGAAAATAATTTCAAGAAGAATAGAGGAAGTTTGAGCATATGAAGAGGCAGTCTAATTTATAAGTACGCTTTGGCTTTAGAAAACAAAGAAGTACGGTACCGGGCTTGAATGGAGCACAACTGTCATAGGGTAGCCCATCACCTACTTTGCCAAGCTAAATGCACCTAAAAGTTAATCAGCTAGCGAATGGCACATCCATGGCCACAAATGTTGCCATAATCTAAAAGGTGGATCACACAACCCTAGCATATATGGCATAATAGTATACATAGGCCACAATAAAGGAAGAAGTGTTCAAGACTTCAATTTTGTTGATATAAGCTTTCACCTGACCAATCAGATGCAAGGCAAAAATAATAGTAAAGTCAAAATATACTTGATGCCAATAATGATGAAAATCTAACGAGAAAATCAAACAAGAGCAACAAACACTGACATTACATTTTTACTGTCATTTGCTATTTCTGTGTAAGTTTATTTATTAAAAGAAATTTGAATAGTGTAATCCAAGTCCACGCACGCTGTCTTCTATCAATTGCAGTCATATATATCTACCTAAAGAAGAAAGCTCCTTTACCCGGTGCATGGCTCCTAAACAATGATAACTCCTTGAATGTGGTGGTGGGTCTGGAGGTATTTTAGAAATAGCCATGCAGAACATTTTGACTGGGTTGCTCTTGTTGCAAACCTACACAGTGCTTGCCCAAGAACTGGCCTTGGCCAAGTTTGATAAATTCCAGTCAATTTTGCTTGGATGCCAAACTATTTTGAACAGCCCAGAAGATGCTATTGGAGAGTTGAAAGACATGGTGGAGGAAGTTTCGAAATTTCTTAAACTTCTGTACAGAGTTCTTTCATCATGTACATGTGCAATGCTATTGCTTTTTTCTTTTTTGAATAGGGCCTACACAGTTGCAACCACCTCCCACTCTGGCTAAACATGGACATCATATTCCTTAGTTTTTGAATCCTCTTTTTTCTCGACTGTCTCCTATGGAACATGTAAAAAATGCTGTCAAGCGGCTCAACAATTGGAACTAACTAGCAATTACTGTTTTATTGTTTAAAAGAGTATAAAACAAAATTGATATGATTTTATAATACAACATTTAGGGGATTTAAATTGGGTTTCCAACATTCACTCCCTGGACCAACTCTACCATTAGGCTACGCTTTTTAATCTGTGGCAACGAAACTTATCCCTCACAAGCAATACTCATATCTTTACTATTCCATCAGGAACTACCTAAATCACACACAAATTATTACCACAATGAAATCCTTCAAGAGCAAACCAAATTTCTGAATAAACCCCAAATGGGGATTCACAGTTTCATTCAGAACATTCAACAAACATGTAGCACACAATCTTATCTGAACCCTCCGAACCATCAAACGCCAACCAAACCGTTAAAACTCCAAGAAATAAAACAAAAACCCAGTAACGAAAAAATGGGATTGATCCAAACCTATGATCTCTCTTCTCGTATAACATCCTCAGACCCCGGCATCTCGTCCGCCAGAACCGTATCAGAGGAAATGGGCCCCTGTTTTTGGGCATTCATGACGCTTTCCATGTCCTTTAGCCTTGTCCGTACCACACTCGTAACCAGTACTGCAAGGGAAAATGCTCATTTATATCTACATATCAATATATATATTATGCGTATATGTGTGTGAGAGAGAGAGAGAGTACTGGCGGCGGTGCCGAGGGTCCACACCCATAGGATTTTCAAGCCGGGGCTCATTTCTCTTGGCATTTTGTAATATTAGTGACAAACTGAACAAAGCAGATTTAGAAAAATGGTGGATGCTCTGCCTAATGTCGGTGTCCGAATTGCTACCGGTGGAGGTGGAGTTGAGCCTTCTTTTTTTTTTTTTTTTTTCAGGTGGAGCTGAGCTTACGGAACACCCTTCTGGGTTTTACTTAGTCAGGCCTCAGCCTCACAGGTCCAGTTGCTGCAACTGGACCTGTAAAGCCCAATATAATGAGACTATTCTTTCTTTATGCATTTTCAGTCCTTTGTTTTTTTTTTCTTTTTAGGTAAATGTAGAATAAATTTCTGAGTAAATACGCGATTTGAAATCATTAATTTCAATTTTTAAACATCAAGACAAAATCAATAGACATGTACAGCTTCAACAGTAAAGTGTATTTTTTCCTTCAATTTATCAAAGACTTTTGAATGCCGAAAAGCTTTTTTTTTTTAAGTGCCTTCTTGGACAACGGTTGTGAATCCGTTTTCTTTATACTCACAAATGTCTCCATTTGCTCGGCTTCAATGAAAAAACCGCCATCCATGATAGTTATTTTCTTGTTATTTATGCCAGAAAGCTATTGGATTAGGATTCAAAATTTTTTCATTTTTATTTTACTTTATACCAATTGGGTTAGACTGTCTCGGAGAGGCCCATTTTTTTTCTAGCTTTGTATGTAATTTTCCTGAACTCGTGTATGTCCTTTGATGTGTAACGAATTTTTTGTCTTGCCTTAAACCCTTATTATTATTATTATTTTGGCTAAGCAAATGGAGAAAGAGTTACAAGAAAATAAAAAATCTAGGGTTACAAACGAGGTTTATGCAACCCTTGCCAAGGTTTCAATTTGTTTGAAACTCACAGATTCCAAGCCTTATTTTTGTAAGCAGTTTTAACCTAAGAAATAATGAATAATGAGTAGGTAGCTTGTGTTGGCATTCCTTGCTAGATAAGTAGGTTTTTTTTTTTTTTTTTTTTTTTTTTAGGAAATGGGCTCATCTTATTAAAATATATAAAATCAATTAGTTACAAACGCTCCATAAAAATAATATCAGAAATACAAATGAGAACTTTGGCCTCTTGGATTAACTCTTCCGAAAGAGTTAGAGCTTCCTTGGAAAGGCGGTAGGCCACTTCATTCAAATCTCTTCGGACATGATGAATCCTCTAGCTGAGTATACAATTCAGCTGACTTCAAACTTTCTCAATTAGGTGGCTATATGTTTTCCAATTGCGTATTGAAGACTTCAAAACTTGCACTACTTAAAGAGCATCTTCTTGCTAAATAAGTGGATTAGGCAGCATGTATGTATACACATAAATATAAGTTGTTGGTCTTTATAGTAAATAGTCAAAACTTGCGTATTTAATTGCGTTAAATGTAAAACCAATGAAATTCACATAAATATGTTGTTGGGTTTTGTGGTAATTGATTTTATTGTGATAAACATGTAGCATCTGCTACATGGGTGCTTGTGTCCCACGAGCTCATTTTTCTGTGGAGTTTTAATCACGAGTAGTGATTCAGATAAGTTTAGATTGAATTCATTCAGGCCGTATAAGAATTAAAAAAAAAAATTATTTTTTTAATAATGTAAGGTTCACATAAAGAGAAAAAATAGTCTAAATTATTCATTCAGTCCAGACTAAAAAATATAATGGACAAAGTTTTCCTCTAAACTGGGTTGGAGGGAAGTTCCTTCAACCCAATCTTAAAAAATGACATGTGTCCCTTTTTTTAATAACATGTGAGATGCACATGTTGTTTTAATAAAAGTTTTTCCAACTTTGTCCCTACTATTAAATAAACATTTGCATCTCACATGTTAAAAGGACACATGTCATTTTTATAGATTGGGTTGAAGGAACTTCCTCCAACCCAATTTGGAGGAAAACTCTGTCCATAATATAATTACCGTTCAACCACGTAGGGGTGCTCGTGTCGCACGAGCTCATTTGTCAGGCTAAATCAAGACATTTCTTTAATATTTCGTCTTCTTGCACTTTTTGACTTGGCAAGATGTTACGTAGTACTTTTAGGTTGCTCGTGTCCCAAGAATTCATTTGTCAACTAGCTAGGCCAAATGAAGACCACTTTTATTATTTTATTTTTTTTGTTTACTTAAAATATATATAAACTTCATCTTTTTGCATCTTTTTGAGTTGGAAAGATTGTACATTTTTAGGTGGCCTTAAAATGTGCTGCGTTACAAGGCATCCACCCCAGTTTTTAACATTTTTTCCTCTCTGAAAAAAAAAAAAAAAACCATAAAACGTTGCTCTAGCATGAGACATCTAGCAAAAGTGTCACAAAATTTAATTTTTAATATTTTCCCCAAATTATTAAACAAAATGAGGAAAAGAAATTAACCAAAGAAAGTTGCTCTTGGATGAGACATGTAGTGAATTTCTTAGGTGTCACAAATTCGAATTTGTCTAATTTGCCAACGATATTGAAGAAAGCCCAGGTGTTTCATGGGCATATCTTTCTTTTTCTTTTTCTTTTTTCTTTTTAAGTAAAATTTTATGTATAGTTGAAAGCAACTCCATAATAATGCAATGGAAGGGTCAGCCTGATGATTTAGTCTATGGTTGTTAAACCCCTTTTTCCTTTTTCTTTTTATTCTCCTTTAAAATTAACATCATTTTTAATATTTTATCAATCATTTTTTAATAATATTTTTTTACTTTTTATATCACATCACTCACTTTTCATTACTATTTAAATAAAAAATTTACTAAAAACTAAAATTTTTTCATTTTTTTATACAAAAAATTTAAAACATCTTTTCTACTTTATATTACATCATTCCATTTTATTATCATTCAAAACACAAAAAAAAAAAAAAAAATCCTAAAAATTTAACAAATACAGTCTTATTTTTTACTTTAAATAGGTGGGGTTGGCACGACGTTGGTGATTGCAACTGATGTGTGGCATATTTGACTTTAGCATATATGAAAGATTTGAGTAAATCCCCACAATCCCAAGGTTGTTGGTTCTCATGACTTATTGCTTTTTTTTAAAAAAAAAATTTTAATTATTTTATTTTATTTTTATCTATTTTTGCATATGTAGATAAAGATGAATCTTACAAATATAAAAAAAAAGTTACATATGCAAAAGATGGATAAAGATTGAGAAAAAAGATAAACAACTATTTTTCTTACAATAATTCTATAAGTCCAATTTCTTTGTCAAACTTAATTCAATTTTGTATATGTGGACAAAGTTAGAGCCCATATACAAATTTTTTTTAAAGAGTATCATTTTGCATTTGTGAGGTTCATTTTTATTTACATATACAAAGTTGGATGAAGTTGAATAGAAAAATTAGACATGTAACATTACTCTTTCTCTTATATATATATTCTCCTTGAACACTCACATCAGCTGGAAAAGCATTATAGTTTGGGATTTGGCTTAGTTGTTGTCAAACAAATTATAATATATATGCTGTAATTTTTTTCAATGGTTAAAATTTATCTTTATTTTTTTTCTTTCTTATAAAAACTTCAAATTAAATCTTAGTCATTAAAAAAAAAAGAAAAAAGAGAAAGACTACTGGCATTCTCTATTGTCCATCCGATCATTCTCTTTGTTATCTTGTTTTTAGTTTTTCTTTTTAAAAAAACAAAAAAGTATATGTGAATATGCCACATAGGATAAGAATGCTGAGAGATAAACAACAAGAATATTGAGTAACATTTTTCTTTAAAAAAACTACAACACATACTGTAGTTTTTTTTATAGCACCTAAGCCAAATCCTATAGTTAGCCCTCATGCCTATTTTGATGACGGGTTATGCTTAGGTGCTGCAAAAAAAATTACAGTAGACATATGATGTAATTTCTTTAAGAGTCTATATTTAGTTTTAATGTTCTGTTTATTTTGGCGTAAGATGATTTTTGAAAAATATTTTTCTTATTTTTCGGTGTTTGGTGCGACTGAAAATAATAGTCAACAGAAAATATTTTCGGTTTGACCGATAAAGCTTTTTTAATTTCCGTAAAATGGTTTTTATTTTTTAAAACCGTAAATCATTTTCCAAGTTCAAGCTTCTCATTATCAAATCGCTAAACCACCATCAAAACTCAAATGTTTAGGTTAATTTTTTATGTTGTTATTAATACTTTTTATATTGTAAAAAAAAATTGATTTTTATTGGTTAATATGATTAAATGAAAATATAAAAAGTATTTGTGATTTTTCGTAAATGCCAAACACCAGAAAATGTTTTTAGCGAAAAACATTTTACGCCGAATCAAATAAGTGTTCCATAAGAAAGAAAAATAAAGTGAAATTAAATCTAAACCCTTCAAATTTGTTTGAAACTCACATATGCCGAGCCTTATTTTTGTAAGCAGTTTTAACCTAAGAAATAATGAATAATGAGTAGGTAGCTTGTTTTGGCATCCCTTGCTAGATAAGTAGGTGTTTTATGCCGCTCTAGAGAAAGAAACCAAAAAAAGCGACGGCTGGGGGAGGAGGGATCTCTTCCCTATTTCCTCCTCCCTCTCGTCTTCCTCACATGATGAACACAGCAGATTTTGCTGACGTCCTCTTTACCATCAATGGCCAAATTCTACCTTCTTCGCTATTCATGACCCCGAATCTGCTCTTTGAAAGTTTTGGTTTTGGTTTCTCAAAACTAGATCTGAAACTTTTAGAGAGTTTCCCCTCTCTTGCGCCCTTCCACCGTGTTCTGGGGTTCCTACGCTTCATTTTCCCACGCCGGCTAGCCTCCCTCCGCTTCTAGTCGGTGAATCTGCTTGGTGCTGCTTGCTTTGTTGTTTTAATTTTATTTATATTACTGTTTATCCCTGCCATTCAGGTTGAGGGAGGTGATTTTTTCTAGCTTTCGGGTTGAGGAAGTTTTAATAATGTTGATGTGAATTGGACTGCCTATGTTTTCGAATTTGTCTGCTTGTTGCAGATCTGATCTATAACCGGAGTTGTACATAGGTGTGTGAAAGATTATGTTATAAATATTTGCTTATCTTTGTCTATGACTTGTAAGTTTATAGCCTTGGGCTATGGTTATCGAAGCTTGTAGCTTATTGTCTTAGCTTTTGATTGTAAGAGCTTTTGTTCAAGAATTGTTATCAATGGAAAAGTAAAAATTCACATTCAAAAAGTAGGTGTTTTGTTTTGTTTTGTTTTTTTTTTTTGTTTGAGAGGAAATGAGTGCATCTCATTAAAGTATATAAAACCAATTAGTTACTAGCACTCCATAGAGATAATATCAAAAATATAAAGGGGAACTTTAGCCCTTGATCAACTCCTCCGAAAAAGTTAGAGCTTTCTTGGCAAGGCGGTGGGCCACCCTACTCAATTATCTTCGGACATGATGAACCCTCTAATTGTGTATACAATTCAGCTGGCTTCGAGCTTCTTCAATTAGGTGGCCATATGTACTCCAGCTGCGTGTTGAAGACTTTAGAGCTTGGACCATTTGAAAAGCATCCCTTGCTAGATAAGTAGGTTAGGTAGCGTGTATGTATACACATAAATATATGTTGTTGGTAGTATTTCTTTAGTAAATAGTCAGAACTTGCGTATTTAATCGCATTCAATGTAAACCAATGAAATTCGCATAAAAATGTTGTAGTTTTATTATGATAAACATGTAGCAGATGCTAACCAAACGCGCTCACTACATTATCAACTACATTATCGGTTTGTAACAAGAAAATCATAATCCTACAAAATATCTTAGTTTGTGTGTCTTTTTGTGAAAAGTAAGAGGTGGTCTCAAGTCTTAGATTTGAGACCAACTTTTATTTGGGACTCAACTCAAATTTCGTAGTTTAGAGACCACAAAAGAAACAAGAAAAAAAAGAAAAGAAAATAAAAACCTGCACCATACTTAACCCATCTCCTTTCATGAAGGGGATTTGTTTGTTGCGTTTTTCCTGAAGAAAGCATTTTTTTCCGTGGATTTTCAACCACACAAGGGAGCTCGTGGGACACGAGCTCATTTGTCAATGAATTAGCTACGCTATTTCGTCATCTTGCTCTTTTTTTTTTTGTTGTTGTGAAAATGGGCTATGTTTACCGCTTTTAATCCGTAAGAACGATCGGATAAGAGATCCTTTAGAAATGATTTTAAAAAACACGTCTTTTTGCTCCTTTTGACTTGGAAAGATGTTATCGTTTAGGCTGCTCGTGTCCCACGAAAAGACCACTTTTTTTTTATTTTTTATTTCTTTCTTTTGTTTACTTAAAATATATATAAACTTCATCTTCTTGCATCTTTTTGACTTGGAAAGATTGTACATTTTTAAGTGGCCTTAAAATGTGTTGCGTTTCAAAATTTTATTTGCCGTATATAATCTCATGCACCCTTCAACCTATAAATTACAAGGCATCCATCCACCCCAGTAAGTATCAATTTTTCCTCTAGTATGAGACATTTAGCAAATTTCTTGAAGCGTCACAAAATTGAATTTTTAATATTTTCCCAAAGTTATTAAAAAAAAATAAGGAAAAGAAATTAACGAAAAAAAGTTGCTATTGGATTAGTATGCGAAATGACTATTTCATGGAATAGCCTTTATCAAGTATGAAATGAGTATAATACATTAACCTTGAAATAGTCATTCCGATGACCATAAATGAATATTTATTCCTTTAATTATGGGAATAATAATTCTTTTTACCTTAAGAGGAATGAGAGAATAGTCATTCCATCATGGTTATTGAAATAATTATTGTAAAGCTAATTTACTCTACTCATTTCATTCTTAATAAAGACTATTTCTTGAAATAGTTATTCCGCGTACCAAACATAACCTAATTTCTTAATTGGGTCATTTTAAGTACTTCAAAATTTCCAAAAGAAATATTAACAAAATGAGGAAAAGAAAAATTAAGCACAGAAAGGTGCTCTTGGATGAGACATGTAGTGAATTTCTTAGGTGTCACAAATTCGAATTTGTCTAATTTGCCAACAATATTGAAGAAATTAAGCACAGGTGTTTCGTGGGCATATCTTTTCTTTTTCTTCTTCTTTCAAGTAAGATTTTGTGTATGGTTGAAAGCAACTCCAAAATAATGCAATGGAAGGGTCAGCCTGAATCCCTGATGTTTTATTCTTTTGTTTAAAATTTTAAATAGGTGGGTTGGCACGACGTTGGCGATCGCTACTGATTAGTCTGATTGTGTGGCGTATTTGACTCTAGCAGATATGGAAGATTTTAGTGAAAACCCAAAATCCCGAGGTTGTTGGTTGTCTTATGGAAATTACAGCTGTAGTTTTTTTATTTTTTTATTATTACAATTTTAAATTAAATATCAGCTATTAAAAAAATAAGGCTACTTAGTATTTTCTGTTGCACATCCTCCGGCATTTTTTTTGTTGTCTTGATTGTATATTTTTTTTTTAAAAAAAATAAGCGAATGTGAATATGCCAAATAGGATGAAAATGTTGGGAGATAAATAATAAAAATACTGAATAATATTTCTCTTAAAAATAACTACTACCCACATCTATGATGTAATTTTGAATAAATAATGTTAAATACTAAATTTTTATCCTAGAATTGTACAACAATGTTGACATGACACTTTAAATTAATCATTTGATTTTTTTTTATTTAATGTGAATGGTTAGTTGAAAGAGTTACGTCAACTTTATTGGATAAATGTTAAATACAATTATAATACCGAATATTTCCCATTTTGAATTGTTCTTTAACTAAATATTAAATTTGTTAAGATATAAATCTCAATCAACAACGTGAAAAGCATAGTTTGGGGTGATCTAGTTATCTTTGGACTAATAAATTTTTTATTTTTATTTTTTGAGTTAGGTTGAAATTGTTTTTTTAATTATGATCAGAATACACCCAAAGGTGTATTTTAAAATAAAATAATTTTTTTTTTTAATAAAAACGCCTATTTCCAAGCATGCTTCCATGTTTTTCATTTAAAGTGACAAAAAAAAAAAAAAAAAAAAAAGAGGGAAGATTATTATTCATATATGATATAACAGCCAATCCAGCACGTGATGCCACATGGAATTCCAGTCAGGGGTTGTGTTTGAAAATTTAAACCATCAGGAATAACAATAAACCAAATTATTAATAAAAGGTAAAATTAAATTCAACGCTGGCGGAATCTCCCAGGCAGACACCCCCAAATGTCTCTGACTCCCCTACTTCTTAAGACCACTGCGGCCAGGCTCTCCTGCTCACTTGCTTCCACGCCCAAATCCCATCGTTTATCTTCCTCTTTTGCACCTCGCACTCTCCTCAAGCTCCGGCCATTTTCCAACTCGGTCTCTCCTCTTACCTCCAGGGTACTCTCCACTTTTAACGTCGCCATGGGGGACGCGCCTGAGGCCGGCATGGACGCTGTCCAGCGACGCCTCATGTTTGAGGACGAGTACGTATTCCCATTTTGCCCCCTTCTCTTTTTTCTTATTTACGCCTCGGTTTCATTTCTCTTAGTTTATCTGTTTGGTTGGTGGGAAAGTGGAGAAAGGGAAAGAAGGCGACCTTTTTTTTTTTTTTTAAAAAAAATTATTTATATTCGATGTTGTATTGGATTCGGAGAAGAATGAGAAATTGTTGGTGAATCGATTTTGTTTTTTGTTTTTTTATCTTTCTGGCTGATTTTGTCGTGCTCCGTTTGGGTTCTGAGGAAATGAACAGATATCAAAATGAATTCTTGGGTTTGTATTGGATTTTGCAAAGATGATGGATTTTGGCTCAGCTGAGTGAAAGAGTTTGATTGAGTTTGGGTTCAGCTAATAGTTATGTTTTAATTTCCTCGATTATCAAACAGAATTTTGGTTGCTGTGTATAATTTTGCTTGCACACACACACACACGCTCATACACTAACATAATTACATTTTTGCATACATAGACACATGATACACATTAAATGCACCGACATACATATATGTATGTATGTGTACATGTGCAGACGTGTTTTGTAGTGCGATTGACTTTGCAATAGAGGAGCATGTGTATCTATGTGCATGGGCACATGTGCGATTGATTTGATATTGGGAAGGAATAATCGTTTTGAGTGAAAAATCAATGCGTCTCTGTTTGTTGTCCGAGGGTCATTAAAGGTAGAAGTAATTACTGTAACAAATGAATTCAATTATTTGTTGTCCGAGGTTTTCCTTGGTGGCTGCTTGGCTGAGAGCATTATTGGATGATAATTTTTTTTGATAAGTATTATTGGATGATAATAATTAATGGTCATGTAATCGAATACGTTCAACGCATAATCTCGAGATCTACAGCTACATATTTCTAGTTCTATTCTGGTTTAATTCAAAGAGAATAAAATATAACCCGGCTGATCTTTTTTTTTTTTTTTCCCCTTTTTCGTGGTTGGTTTTAGACTAATGTCATCATCAACTTTTAATTGTTGTTTTTTGGACCAAAACTTTTATGGGTTTGGACTAGTGTTTCTGATGGGATCCTCCAAATTATGTCGTAAAATAATTCTGTTTCTGTCACTAACTAAACAGACACCAGCCAGTATTGGCAAGGTTCAAAATTGGCTTGCCCAATTTTTTACTTTCTTAATTTGCGTCTCAGTAGCAGGTGTATGTCAAATGGTCAGAGTTTAGAAAGCCAGCAGAGTGCCGAGGAAAGTGGTAGCCTGGTAGAGGTTTTCATAATGACAATTCTGTATGGCAGTGATGAAGCTAATGTGGTGGTGTTGACTTCAAAATAATCATTCCTTTTGAGGGAATGATTTGTATTAGATTGTAAATGGAGATTTAGATTCTGAAATTTTCGTGGTGTCTCCAAAATATATTGTTTCTTATTTGGGGGACACTGGGGGTGTTTGGCAAACCTTTTTGAGAGGAGAAAGAAGAAAGGAATGGGTTGATGTGACATAAAGTTGAAATTAGTTTTGAATTTTTTGCGAGTGAAAAGTGAAGTTGTTTGTGAATGTGAAAAAAAAAAGTTATTAACTTTTTTGGGTAGAAAGAAAAAAGAAGAAGAGAAAGAATTGTCAAACGGGGCAACTGTTTTTTTGTCACAAGTACACAGTTTACTCCCTTTAGTTTATCTGGATAAAGATATAGATTGGAGTGCATTAACAATGATAAAGATTGGAGTGCTTTATGGTTCATGGTGCAAAAGGAAAGTATGACCAACTGATATATTAGTAAACTCTGCTTGTATAAGTTTTGTTTGGTTTCTGAGAATGTTAAATTAGATTGTTCTCATTCATTTAATGCTGATTTTATTATTCTGTATTAATTTTTGGGAAGAGTTGCTTTTGGATGTACAAGTGCCTTTTTTTTTTTTTTTTTTTTTTTTCTCGGTGCTACTGAGAATCTAAAGTCAAATTCAGTTTATAGATGACAATATTTATGTTAGTGTGTCAGTGTTAAGATGATTATGCAATTTGTTTTCAAATATGCACTATTAAGAAACAGATATTAGGCTTCCAGTGCCTGGAAATGGGTAAAATCATAGTGATAAAAGATGAAACAAGAGCGAACTGCTGATACTACTAGTTTGGTTTTTGCCATTGCTTTATATTTATTTGTTGCTCAGATTGTCTGATGTTATCTTTCATGTCCAATTTGGTATTATTTTACAAATTATGTTCTAAGTTCGCTAGTGCTGCCTCCCTCTTTCTTTCCCTTTTAAGTATTCAAGCTTTGAGGTGTACTTTATCATTCATTAATTTCTTGTTCTTGCTCAGCTGATGATGTAATCACATTCAAAATTTTCTGCAGATGCATTTTGGTGGATGAGAATGATTCTGTAGTTGGTCATGATACCAAATACAACTGTAAGCAATATTTTCATACTGCAACTTTTTTGTCTTCCCTTGTACTTTTTTCACCCGGGGGGGATTTATTGTTTTTATATTTACACCATTTTGATATCACTTGACCATCTTCTTTCTTCTTGGTATATTTACATTGGGGTTTTAAGGTTCAGGCCATCATGTAATGGTTTAGGACTTGATAGACTTAAATCTCTCAATGAATATGTGTTTAGTAAAACTGATCTGGTGATTACTATAGTTTACAAGGCGTGGATGAAAATGCTAGAAAAAAAAAATTTACAGCATTTTTGAAGTAGTGATCGTTTTGATACTCTTTTGAGAGTTAGCAGAACCTTTGCTTTGTTGTATTGGATAATTTAGTAAGTGTTCTGCAAACCAGTATAATTTTGACATAGAAAAGTGGTATCATATGTTGAATAATAAATACAGATATATACTCAAAGTTGCGTAGTATGCTCAAAACTATACTATCTATGTCCTAAAGGATGATTTTCCATGGCTACAAAATTGGCACTCAGGTTCTGATTAAAAGGACAAATTTCTAACACTACTTACCTTATAGATATATTGCCAGCACAAAGTTTCTAATGAGACACCATCATATCATTTTAGGTCAGGTTAACTTTTTCTTTATTTAAGCATTGGCATTAATTACTATTATAGAGACAGAATATTGTGAGTATTAAATGGAGTTTAAAATTTTTTCCCTTCTAAGCTTGGTTTCTTCATTGTTTTGTTCTTCTGCAAATCCGCAGGTCACTTGTGGGAAAAAATTGAATCTGGAAATATGCTACATAGAGCTTTCAGTGTATTTCTGTTTAACTCAAAATATGAGTTGCTTCTGCAGGTACGTAGTTTAGATAAGGTGTCTGGAATGGAAGTCTACATGCTTTTTTGCTATGGGTACAAATGTTAGAACCTAACGCAGCTTCAGAAATATTATTTCGTATATTCGTTATTCTACATCTTATCTTCATAGTCTTAGGAATCTTCACATATGATTTATGTTATGAAATATCATCATACTTTCCATTTTTTGTCCTCGTCAACAAACCTCAGTTATAAATATAAGAAAAGAAAGATGACTTCATATTTTTAAGAACTTCAAGTATGATTAAACTAGGAACCTTACTACACTGGAAACGTATTCAAAACAAGAAAGTTTAAAAAAAAAAAAAAATTGCTGGTTTATGCTCTGATGTGTGAAACATGAGACCAGGTGGATAGCATTATACCTAAGTGTAGAATGCCTATTAAAAACAAAGTATATATCAGATGCATGTTCTGAACCTTCCTCAGAACTATGCCTGCTACGTTAGCATCCTGATTTGGCAAATTACAAGTGGGCTAGTACACGTGCTCAGGACAAAAAAATAAAAGAAAAAATGAATTATACACATGGTACAAGAATGAGAGAATGCTGTACGACTGTGTAAGAACCCTATGAATGGAATGACATTTAAAGATGTTCAATGATTAAAACAAGGCAAGTAACAGATTGTGCACACTGCTAGGAACCTGTTACCATAATCCTTTTATGCCTGATAGGTGCATCTTTTTATGTCGAAGTTAGTAAGAAGATGATGATCTTAGAATATAGCACACAGGAAAAAAGAAAGGATCAAAAAGTGAAGACAAAAGTTGAAAAAAGCAACGAAGGGTGGTTTTCATACTTTCAAGCCTTTTCAGACCAAAAAGGAAAGAATTCTGATACCTTTTCAAATGGGAGGCTGCCATGTCATCTGGCGCAAGATTTTGTGAACAATAACTGAATATGAGGTTATAAATGTCGGTCATGGTGGTGTTCATCTTAGACTTTGTTATTTGTAAATGCATTTATCCTTGGAAGTTTTATATATATTTATTATCAATTGTCATTGGATGTTCATACCACATTACAACGTTTAAATGATGATTTGGCTCCGTTTGTTAATGTATTTCGGAGGGCGCTTTTTGTTTTTGGTTTGAAAAAATGTTCTGATGTGACATAAAGATGAAAATAGTTTTGAATGTTTTGTGTTTTGGATTGTTTGGTAATGTTTTTATTTTGAAAACAAAAAACAAAAGTGAGAAAGAGAATGGTTTAACAAACAAAGCCTTGCATTATTTTTTTGCTTCTTTTCTACATTCTTGTGTCTGGCCATTGCTTGAAAGTTTGTGGGCATATATGCATGCCCATGATGTATGTAATTGATAGGATATAGATGGTGACATGCTCTATACTGTTTGTTGTCTTTACAGCAACGTTCTGGAACAAAGGTAACATTTCCTCTTGTGTGGACAAACACTTGCTGCAGCCATCCGTTATACCGTGAATCTGAGCTTATTAAAGAGAATTCCCTTGGTACATATTTCTATATATTTTACATCCTTTGAGAGCTTTCTATATCCTGTCATTTTCAACTTTTTGGTCATGGTTTTTAAATGCTTGCATGTGCCAGGTGTAAGGAATGCTGCACAAAGAAAGCTCTTGGATGAACTGGGTATTCCTGCTGACGATGTGCCAGTTGATCAGTTCATTCCACTGGGCCGCATGCTGTACAAGGCACCTTCCGATGGCAAGTGGGGGGAGCATGAACGTAATAATTTCAACTTGGTTACTCTTAAAACATCACTTATCTGGTGTTCCATTTTATTTTATTTTCTTTGAATCTTTGGTGAGCATGATGTGGCGATTCTATTGCTGGAAAAATTTATGCAACTAAGTTCCAGTTGCAGAAGTTAGGCAGAAAGTAAAATATTAAAATCAAAGGTTGACCCTCCATATGAATAGTAGCTCTTGGAACCTTGTTTGAAACTGTAGCTAAGCTAGCTGCTAAATTTAGCAGGTTTTGTCATTATGTATTTGAGAGTAGCAGACATGGAAGAAGTATTTGGGTTCATTTGTTAATGCTTTTTAGGACTGTTTATTTTTTTTTTTTAACAAAAAAGTAAAAGTATTAATAAACAACTCAACACATAAAACACTCAAAACTACTTTCACCTTTATATTATATCGTAATCAAAAAGTAAAAAAACACCCTTTAAAACACATTACCAAATGAGTCCAAACTTTTATACTGTTGTCATCTTGACCATTTTGTTATTGTCCTTCATTTGCAGTTGATTACCTACTTTTCATTGTTCGAGATGTTAATGTTAATCCGAACCCCGATGAAGTATCGGCTGTTCAATATGTGAATCGGGATGAATTGAAAGAGCTGTTGAGGAAAGCGGACGCTGGCGAGGAAGGTTTGAAGCTGTCCCCATGGTTCAGACTAGTGGTGGACAATTTCTTGTTCAAGTGGTGGGAACATGTTGAGAAAGGGACTCTCAAAGAAGCTGCTGACATGAAAACCATTCACAAGTTGACTTAAAATCTTACATTCCACTTGCAGCAGGGTTCTGCCAATAGATTTGAAATAATAAGGCATGGTGCTGCTATCAATGTTATGTGTTTTTTCTTTTTTTATAAAAAAACATTTATAGCACGGTAAAACTGCTGTGTTGTATTACCGAAGTGGGTGAAACTTGTAATTTATAATTGGCTTCATAGTTTGAGAGAGCTCAATAAGAGACTTTTTACTTGTTGAAATTTTGGTGGTGGAGCTACAGTCTGTCGGTTTGTGGAACTATCGGGCTCAGTCGCAAATTACGATTGAGACCCCGCTGGCTTTAACCCTTGCATCACGTAGTGAGTTGAAAGATACGCGTCATTGGCGTCACCTTGTGAAACCGTGTTCTTGTTATTCGTTGGCCGCGACTTAAGCATCGTACATAAAACACTCACGCGCTTATGGGGCACGTAAACTACAAGCCCCACTACTTATATCGGATCAAATGTGATTAGAGAAATGCGCCACAAACTTTAAGTTTATCCTCTTAAATGATTATTTTCAGACGTGACATTTCTCTCATGTGATGTGATTATAGTGCGCAATGATTCTGCAGATTTAGAATTCTTGACATTGTCTATAGAAGCTTAGTAGGAAATAGTTCACATATTATTTTTAAATTATTATTTAATTAATAATGATCTTTCAAATTTTTAATTATGACAATATTTTTTTCAAATTATTAAATAATTGACAATGTCTATCTTAAGGCCAATAAAAAGATAAAAACGATCTTACAGATTTTTCCAATAAGACCAAATACATTTTTTTAAATTTTTTTTTTTTTAAATGAAATCTTTATAATTTTTTAAATTTTGAATTTGGTCAATTGGGTTGGATTGTTTTTTTTTTTTTTTAATTATTATTATTATTAATTTATATATATATTTATAAAATTGTTATTTTTTTAGTTTTAGTTTTAATTTTTTCTAGCCCGAATTCGAAAAAAAAAAATAATAATAAATTTTTATTTTTATTTTTTTAAATATATTTTTTTATTTCTTGAATTTGTCCAATTGGTTTGTAGTGTTTTAAAAAAATTTTAATTTTAATTTTGTTTTTGTTTTGTTTTTTATTTTTAGCTTTAGTTTTTTTCCAGTCCTTATAAATTGTAGTGTTTTTTTTTTTTAAAAAAATAATATATTTTTTTTGTTTTTTAATTTTTAGTTTTAGTTTTTTTTTTTTTAGAATTTTTTATTTTATTTTATTAAGGATATTTTTGTTCTTAAGGGAGATATTGACAATTGTTTGGTAGTTTTGGAAGAACATTATTACAATTGAAAGTTTGGGAGGACATTGTCATTTGAGTGGTAGTTTGAAGGGGGTTGTGGACTTTTCTGTAAAAAGTTCTTGTAGTAAGTAAATAGTCGTACTAAACAAAAAGTTAGCATCTTTGATAAAAAAAATTTCAAAAGTAGTTCTTGAATTTTTTTAATTCTAAGAATTGTTAAAACACACTTTTAAAAAAAACATAAAAATCAAGCTTTTTCTAAAAAATGCTTTTTGGTTTAAAAGTTATATTTTTTAATGTAATTTCAAATAAGCTCTTAAGATTGCATTAAGGAACTTAAAAAATGTTTTAAGTACATAAATAACATAGTTACGCAAAAATGAGTCTGTTCCATAAAAAACTTAAACAAGCTTAAAATGAGAAGTTTAAAACTACGTTTTGAGAAAAGCTTAAAATAAGACTTTTTTTAAAAGCTCTTTCTAGCTTTTTCTTAAGTTATATTTCTCAACACAATTTCAAATAAGCTACTATCCAGTTACATATCTCCTTTTTAGATATGGATGCTCCTGATCAATTCAATTTTTTTTCCTACTTCTTATTAATTGACACATGGTAAAATATTTTTAGAAAATATTGGCGGATTTGATTACCTACAATTGCTCACGCATCTTATTTGCTAAAATATTAATCCCAAATTTAGAGTTGACTACACCCTCATGCTTTTTCATTTTGGGATATTTCCTTTCCTTTCCTTTATCAATTAGATTGGAATCATGTTATCATTTTCCACTCTTTCTCTTCTTATGGATCTATTGAACACCCATTTCATTTAGTATAAATGATTAAATTCTTGAATCAGTATCTACCGCAATTAACTGCCAAACATGAGATTTATTTGTTTGAATAAATAGTTGGACATCAGACTAAGAGCATTCTTAGTAAACTCTTCTAATAATAAGTAAAAAAAATCCATTTTTTTTATAATTTGGAGGATCACTTTAAAAAAAAATCAAACATTAAACTTTCTATATTTTTCTCTACTTTAGTTAAATATATATATATATATTTTCTTAATCTTTCTTTGTTGAGAGAAGATAAATGAATATACAAGCTTAAAAAATTAAATCACTTTCATTGTTGGCTTTTTGCATTTGGAAGCTTGTTTGACAAAAGTTAAAATTTGAAAGAGAATAAAGAGTTTGTTAAATGGTCTTTTTTTTTTTTTTTTAAAAAAAATCTAAATTTATAGTCTTTTCACAATCTTGTTTTTATTTTTTATTTTTAATTTTTTATATATAAAAAAAAGAAGCTAAATTTAAAGAGCTGACTGAATATTTATTTGAGCATATTGCGTATGAAATCTCTCGTAACGAGCAGCCCCAATTGCTAGGAAGCTTACCCCACGCGCGTTACACAGACACTCTCTCTCTCTCTCTCTCAAAAACTTGTTAATATATCTATCTTTTTCACTAGTGAGAGCTGAGAACTACCGGTCTCTCTTCTTTCGCACTGCATATTCTTGAATCGCAGAGCTTCGTGGTTCGTCATTCAGACTCGACCACAGGTAAAATCACGACCATTGGATCATATCTCATGCTCTTTTTGATTTCCTCGTCTGACCGCTATTATCTATTCCTTCCATTTCTTGCTCTCATGTTTTCCGTTTTCTTACTCTCTGTTTGGTTGCTGACAAAATCTAGGAAAATAAATTCAATCCTTTGAAAGTGTGTATCTTCCTTTCCATATCTCGCATCTTGTATCCTCAACTCGAACCGATATAGTTCTAGTTTCTTTAAAATATCGATTAGCAAGCACTTTTCCTGAAGCTTTGTGATATTTAATTGATTACTTAATCCCGATTTGCTAAACTTTGTGTGGTTGGACCCAAATTGCTGAACTTGTTGACCCTTTGGATTTGGTTAAAGGGATCAAGCAAAATTTTTTTATTTGCTTATGTTTTGGAGACTCGGATTTTACCATAATATATTGTCCAACACGAAGAAATGCTGCGTTGTTGTATAAAAATGGAGTAAGGTTATGTAAGAAAAGGTATAAACTTCCAACGATATGAAGATGTGAACTTTTTGAGGGTCCACATGGATCTGTCTTGTATAGGTCCCAGTAGGAGGTCCTATTGTAGAAAATTTTAGGGGATATCATAGGATTGAATATCCTCTGCTATGTTACATAATGATGGATTTGTATTGGTTTTGGAACTTATGCTAATATTACTCTACCAAAAAGCCAAATGCTGGCCGATATTGGCTGTTACCTCTGCATCTATGCTTTAGACAAAATTTCTTAGCTGTGACACCAGCGGGTGGTTATGTAGCATCCCTTATGTTTGATTTCACGACATGTTATGCATACTCTGGGTTTGTTTGGTAACTTTCTAGAATGTGCTTTTTAGTTGTGATGTGACATAAATGTGAAAGTAGTTTGTGTTTTGAGTTGTTTGTTAATGTTTTTCCTTTTTTGCTAAAAAAAGAAAGTTGCCTTAAAAAGTGTTGCCAAACAAGCCCAGATTCAAGATTGTTACTGCATTTTAATAAATTTGGGGATATGGTCCTGCGAAGAAATATATATTATTCTACATATCATTCTTAATGTCTGCTAGGATAAAACAATTTGCATATGAAACATTTGGGGTGGCTATGGTAGTTAAGGAGCAAAGTAGGCGAATGACAAGTTAAGATAGATGGTGAAGTTATTTTGCTGAACATCTGGGCTCTGGGTATTTGTGTCTATGTGCATTTGATTTATGTGTGCGGTTTTGAAAGGTATGAATTTAGATTTTGAATATGCATTATCTAACTCTCTTGCTTGAGCTACTAATCATGGGCTAGAGAAATCAAAATATAAGCTTTATTTTGACACAAGTCTTTTTGTGCATTTTCTTATTTTGGTTGGATGCTTCATCTTCATCATCAATGTAAGGAAAGATTTCAATTAAGTTATATGATGAAATGATTCTTTTTTGGATTATTTAGCTTAAACATATGTATTTATTTTACTCAGTTATGGAATGAATCCTTATTCCTATGATATGTGATTTGTTACTGGAATTGTGTAATATCATCTGCTTTATTTGTTAATAAGTGGGTCAAGATGTCTTTTGCTTAAAGTTTCAACCTTTTCTACTTTTCCCTCATGCTTATACTAAGCTTTCCAAGCATTGTGGTTAATCATATCAGTTCACATTTCTCCTTACTCCTGCTGTCAGGCCATTCGTCTTTTTAGAAAAGGATGAAATTATGCATCTTGTTTTTTGATGTTATCCATCTGATTCTTTTTATCTGAGCTGGTCTGGTTCTGTTTCCCATTTCTAATTGTTATTCTTATTTTGGTTCATTCTATCAAATATGTGAATTTCTTAAATAACTTAATTGACCAAACTACATTGTCACATGTTGATAATATTCCAAGGCTTAATTGAAATAACAGCCAAAACCCCAATGTATGCCTTTACTACCACAAAAAGAAAAGGAAAAAAAAAAAAAAAACAGTGATTTTTGTTCTTTCTTTTTTTCTTTTTCAATTTTTATTATTATTTTCTTTTATTTTTTTTATCCTTAGGTGGGAATCTCATTTCTAATTTAATGAAGTTTGCTATGCCCTCTTAAATTTAAGTGCCTTTGCTGTATCCAATCAATTAACTTGGAGAGTTTATCCTCCACTGTTTTTGGATTTAATTATCCTTTACTAGAACAAGCCTTAGCATTTGATTGGATAATATGTAAATTAATTTCCAGTTGGTTTGTCCCTTTCTTAGCAATATGTATTAAAGATCATCATGGTTCTTGGATGTATACATTCTCTAGAAGGTGAACTGGATGGATACTAGGAAAGAAAAGGAGTTGAGAAAGTTTGGTCATCTGAGCAAAGATTGATGACTGTAATAGTAAGTAATGATTTGTTTCGGTTGCTTTTAATTTAGCATCACACATGGCCCTAGTCATAGCAAAATTGTGAAACAATATTTGTGGTGCTAACTTGAAATAGAAGGGATAAGGTTATGGGGAGTTGGTTTTTTTGGCTGACTTATCTAAGCTTGTTTGTGTGTGGTTTGGTCCTCAATCCTAATTTTTGAAAAGAAATATACCTGACACATAATTGCAACAGTTATAGATTTTTATGTTGGTATATACTTTCATGTGTTCATTACCATTTGAATTGTATTGTGCTTCTCTAAAGATACATTCCAGTGCATTTTCTAGGATAGAGCAACGGTTACGTCATTCCTTTCTCCAAATTTATAGCTCTAACCTTTACTGTTTTACCTTACATATTTATTGGAACAAAGTCCTTCCAGGTTTCTGTCTAAAATCTAGCATGGAGGGAGAGCAGAGGAGATGGAGTAGTTATCCTTTCCTTTGTTTTGATGTTTCAATAAATAATAGGGGTTGGACTAGAAACGAATTAGTAGATGAGAATTTAAGAAAATGGAAGAATAGAATTGGTATCCCTCCCTTTGTTTGGTTGCAGGGTGAAAAGGAGTTAAAATTATAAGCTATTTTGTAAGTTGACACTAATGTGAGATACATGATAACCATTTGTTTTGATGATGTTGATCAATTATTTAGGGTAAAAGGGAAATAGAGAAAAATATGTTAAAACTTGGCATTTTCTCTCTTCAAATTCTCCCAATTTGAGGAAATTGATATAAGGGCTTTTAGGGTGTACCATACCCCTCCAAAGCTCCGCAAATCTTCTCCCCATGCCTTAATTATAGTATCTAAACGAAGGGAAGGGTTAGCCCCCTCACGTCACCTCTTCCTCCATTCAAATGTACCCTGAAATGAAGTGTGAATACCAACTAGCTTAAAGAAGAATTTGAAAGCATCATTGCTAATTTGCTGAAACCCTTTTGTTAAACATATTTTTCCGAAACTGAGTTGGATCTATATTCCTTTCTCCAGTCTAATTATATATGATGTTTGTCCTAACCTGAACATGTACAGGACCAATGGCCTTGGTTACAACTGCTGAAGTTTGTGATGCAAACTCACAACTAATTATAAGTGGTGAGCTTCGGGCACTCCAGCCAATTTTTCAAATATATGGCCGTCGCCAAGTCTTCTCTGGACCAATAGTTACCCTCAAGGTATTCGAAGACAATGTTTTGGTTCGTCAGTTTCTTGAGGAGAAGGGTAATGGCAGAGTTCTTGTTGTAGATGGGGGTGGAAGTTTGCGGTGCGCAATATTGGGGGGAAATCCTGTTGTACAAGCTCAGAATAATGGATGGGCAGGAATAGTTGTGAACGGCTGTATCAGGGATGGAGATGAGATCAATGGTTGTGACATCGGGGTGAGGGCTCTGGCGTCGCATCCAATGAAAGCAAATAAGAAAGGTATGGGAGAGAAGAACGTTCCAGTTACCATTGCTGGGACAAGGATCTGTGATGGGGAATGGCTTTATGCAGACACAGATGGTATTCTGATTTCCCCATCTGAGTTATCTGTCTAAGGCATATTCTGTTTGAAAGACAGTATTTGCAGGATGATATATCCGTTACGTAAGTTCTGCTTTATTGCTTGTTTCCGTGTCTCTGTTCTTGAGCTCAGTTTTGCACTTTCGACAAAACTGTACTGTGCTCAACTAACGTTCATTAAAGTATGTTGTATGTGTTTCGCCATTTCATTTGCAATTTCAGGTTCTATGCAATTGATAACGAACATAACTTCAAAACTTGTCTCCTCTAATGATAGTATGGTGACACACTTTGCAATGTTGCTCTTTTACTTGTATGTTTTCCAGCTCTAAACATCATTTTAACATTTTTTTTACTGTTCCTTGGCAATGGCATATAGAATGTTTGTCTGTTAAAATTGCTTTCCTTTTTGTTCTGGATTTGTCATCATTTTATGTTACACAATTATTCTATGCTATACCAAGTTAAAACTGACGGTAAAGTGATTGTTTTGCCTGCACAAGAGCAAAATGTAGGGATAGCGGGTGTAATTATATATATAATGATGTTGATACAAATTGCAGCTGATACAAATCCATAGAGTTTTATCAGTTAGCTGAAACTCTCGGACATTGTGTTATGATAGTTCTTGGGTTCTTCCTTGACCATACTGTCATTTCTTTTGTAAGGAGGGATGTGTATTTGGAGTGAATTTTACAGAATAATGGTTGCCAATGACAAAGTGCTTATAGAAATCACTGCTCATATTGCTTCCTTGGAAAAATGGCTTTTATATTGAATAATCATATTCAGAAATGGAAATGGTGAAGTTCTTTTTGAACTTGTAAATTCTGGGGCTTGTTTTAGGCGTTGTTGGATCCTAAATTTCCAAATTTGAAAATTGACCTCTTTGTATTCCTGAAAAGTGCCCTATTTCGGGAGCAAATTTTGGTACCAATTGTCAAAAAATGTCCCACCAAATTTAGGTACCAATTGTTATGGTCCCTTGAGAGATTTCTAAGGAACGAGATCTACAGCAATTAAAAATTGTTAACAATTTGGATAGGTAATGTACAACAGTTTATACGGGATCCACTTGTCCAAATAAATTGTAGACTACCCGACCACCTACGCGGACAAGTATGTTTCATATGAGCTCTTTTAGATTACCTGCTTAAATTGTTGGAAATTCGGGCAGATTAATTGCAATGGATCCTTATCCTAAAGCTTATTTTGAAATTTTGCGGTACTTCCAATACACGCCATTGTTACCCTTTCTCTCTGTCTCTACGATATTTGTGTTCTAATGCCATCTAAAATAATTCCCCCGTGCAACAAACATTACAGGAGCTTTTCACAAAAATAATGGTCATATACAAATCAAAATGTACAAGGAGAAATCCAAGAATACAAATAAACTTAAAAGAGATCACATTAGAGAGATATTCATACTTGTTTGAAAGCAGGATCAGAAACACACGACATGATCTAAAATTTCAACACTTTCGAGCCATCTCCCATTGCAATATCTTTGAGCGAAACAAAGCTGGATGCATGAGCAGTTGCGTTGACGTGTGTCAACAATATCCCATTAGGCTTCAACAACCTGAAACTTTCTTGTTCAATGTTATAAATAACAGGACAACCTGCGCAATCCAACATAATTTCCCTGTTTTTCAAAAAACTTACGACTTTTACGCATTCAGGACTCCACCAGAATTCCCACGGGCTTGGATATTTAATCGCAATCTCTTTGATCCAAGACTCTCTAACACCATATTCCTTCATCACCCAAACATCATGGATATCCCAATCAGAAGAAGCAGACATAACAATCGAACTCAAACAGAGACAATCTCCCAATATCCCAAGGTTCGACCTTTTAAAGCTGGCATGAAAAACTGTAGACGAAGGCAGAGGAATTGTTTGAAATTTCTCATTTTCGAGATCAAAAGAACGGATAAGCAGGGACCCATTTGGAAGCTTAACAAGCCAGTGCAGAGCCCCGTTCACAAAAGTCCCAAACAAGCTCCGATGGCGCGCCGGCGGAACATGTTCGCTTCTTTTCCACGCGCCGCTTCCAAGAGTATAAATCTCTACAAATACAGAGTATTTAATCACCTTGTATTGCTTAGTCTTCGGGCTAAAACCGAACCCAGATACGAATTGACCCGATACGGGCTTTGATTCACCTTTTGGGAGGGTCAAGTACTCACCCGTTACAGGATTTGATATGTAGATGGGATTAGCCATCCGAATATCGCAAGAGCAAATCAACCCATTACATGAATTCACAAGAGTAGATTCAAGATAGGGGAGTTGGTTAAACTTGGCAATTATAGAAGAGGGTTGTTGTTCTTGAGGGTCAAGCAAGTAGAGAGGTCCAGAATTGCCATGGGGAAATAAGCTTGATTGAAGCACAACACCAGTGGGTGTGCTGCCATGGTGGAGTTTGGCAAAACTAGGATCTAAGAGTAAGTCATGCCACGCTTTACATACGTACCTGCATCGGATTAAGGCTTCGATGGGGAGCTTTAGCATGATTTCCAGTATTACATGCCATGGCAGTTCTGTAAAATTGCATCTGGAGCTGGTGGTGATGGTGGTGGTGCTTCCCTGGTTTTCTTCTTCTTCTTCTTCTAGAATAACTTGCATTCCTTTGAAGCTGATCTCCTGGCTTTCCATGGGAGCCGGGTACTCTCTTTTTGGTTTCTTCTGGGACCTTGTGGGTAGTGTTGGAAAGACGTCTAAAATGGCAAAAAATAAATAAACCAATATGATTGGAATATTCTAATACCAATACCAAATAAGTGGCAAAGAATTTTCTTTCATTTTAATAATACAATAAATTAATGGGTCGCGTAACAGCTTATATTTTATATCTTAATGTCATAAATGTAATATCAACATCAAGCATTTTCTTCAACTACTCCCCTAGACCCGCTCCCCCCTCTTGTAGTTTAGACTTTGAAGAACCTTACAAACAAGCTTTTTTGGTTAGAGATTGCATTGAAGGTCTTTTTAAGGTCAAACTCGCATAGATTAAAAAGACATATATGGAATGAGAGTTAAAGTATTAATTAAATAATTAAATTTATTATTTTTTATGAACTTAACATTTTAAGATAAATAATAATTTAACAGGGTATCAGAATAAAAGTCTTAAGTTTACTCTGTAGTTTATCTCTAATTTCAATTAAAATACGCTACGTATTGTTTGATCTTACATGTAATTATCCATTCTTATCGCTTTAAGTTTTGAGAAAGCATAGAGTAGTGAGAAATGAGTACTTGAACCTATTTTGAGAATGACCAAGGAATTTAATCTATTTTCTTAGTTTATAAACATGTTTATGTATGATTAGGTCCCACACATTCGCAATAGTACAAATATTATTACTAAGGACTCATTTGGATGTTCGATTTCTTTTTCTATTTTCTTGTTGACTTTTTAAAATTGTGAATACTGAGAACAAAAAAAAATTGGAATTATGTTTAGATGGTTTAGAAAAGATGTTTGGAAATGTGAATATATTTGAAAAAAAATAAAATTAAAAAAAAAAATTCTAAAAATTAAAAAATTAAAAAACTAAAGAAAAAAAAAAAATTGGGGTGATTTGAAAACCACCTTGAGGGGTGCCCAAGTCACCACCAAAACTAATGGGGGTGGCTGGGGGGAGGGGATGGATTGGCCACCCCAAAAACTAATAGGGGTGTCCGAGCCACCCCCGAATCGGACAGGGGTGGTCGAATGTAACGTCCCGCTAAGTACTAATTAAAGCATGGTTGACTTGAGGCGTATTTTAAGACTCATTTACTAAATAAACTAGCATATAACCTGCACCTTGCGCGGGTGTTTACAAATTATATAATCACACCAAGTCATAAAAAAAGGTAAATTGAATCTGTTTAAATTTCAATTTATCAAAAAAAGAAAAGAAAAGTAGGCGTACATTTAAAAACATCGTTCAACTATATCAGTCAATGACAATTTATTTCCGAGGCTCTTTCTTCCTCAATGTCTTTTTCTTAGTAGCTTGTTGTTACTTGTAAAGCACTTTGAGAGGCATGTCATCGTCATCTGATTCTACTTCTTCTGCAAGTAAGGGAAAAGGCATAGAAGAATCTTGAGTGAATACTTGCTCATCTTCTAATGTTTGGCTGGTAAAGATGTTGTCCTTTTTCTGTTTAGAGTTGGACCCCTTAAGCATTGTAACTTGAGTTTCCTGTAACAATTACGATTCATTAGAAGATGCATATAATTGTATAAGACAATATTGTGTAAGTTCTTAAAACCAAACATATCACGAATTGTTACATTTTTTTTTTTTTTATGTTAACTTCTTTTGCAGTTTGCGGTTCAAAAATTCTTGAAATGGTATAATTTTCCCATCATTTTTTCAAATTATATTCATTAAGTTTCAATTGGAAGACATATTCTTTGGATACGATTGCTTCGATTTCTCTTGGTCTAATATTGTCTTGCATATTCTGTTTGTGTAGAAAATAGCATAATGTTAAAAGAGTTAAAAATATGTTGTATTGTGTTTTTATTAACATCTTATCTTTATTTTATAACAGTTTTGTTAAATCTTCTGATTTGTTACCTCATCTTGCTGGTCTGCAAGTTCTTTCGCAGTCTTGCCTATAAGTTGTTCAGCCTTTTTATCAAAGACAACGAATGTTGTTGAACCAGTAGTATCTGATACTTCAATTTGTATCCTATACCTATTTCATTTTCGAAATTCTTCTACTATTAAGTTCTTGATTTCATAAACAAATCCTTTAGTAAAGAGTGGTCTAAAACGCTGAGCTAAATTTTTTTTAATACTTGCATATATTAGTGTTTCATGTAAAATTAAAATTTGAAAAATTTACAATTTCTTATCAAATGGAACATTTACATTGTCACCTCATCATTTTATTTGGCAGTTATATAATAGTCTAAGAAATAACATTACTCAAAAAAGAAAGACAACTTACGTTTTCATTAGTTATGATCATATCTAGACTGATCAGCTCATGTCCTTGTGCTATGTTCATTGCATCCCACATCCTTATAATTCTTACTTTCATGGTCTATGTGTCGATGTTAGGTGATATTTGATTCAGCGATGTGTAGTTCATGTTGTTATGATTCAGTAACACCTGCAAGTAATTTTAATTAGTAAGATTTACTTCTATTTGTTAATATCATAATTTATTCTCAAAAATAATTCAAATATATGCTAAATGTTATCTCTAGGTAAATTGTTGAAGATTTCCTTATATACTATATTTTTTGTATGGAGTTCATCACCATAAAGTTTGTATGCAATGAGTACTCTAAGAACATTTCTACTTGTAACTCTAGAGGTAGTGACATATAGTTGACCATGGCTGAAGACAGGTTTTGGTAGAAAAAGGCCAACACGTTGCAATGATTGTCTTTGGCTTTTATTAATTGTCATAGCAAAACAAACAGATACTGGAAATTGTCTTCTTTTCATAACAAAAGGCAATTTTGAATCAAAAGGAGATTGAACTATTTGTAGAATGAATACTTTATCTCCAACATGAGTTTCTGATATGATTTTAGCTTCTAAGATCCATTTAGACGACTGAGTGACTAAAAGTCTTGTACCATTGCAAAGTCTAGCATTTTGATTTAAATTACGAAGCAACATTATAGGGACTCTAACTTTGAGTTTGAGCTTGTGGTTTGGAATACCAAGAAACTTCAATGAATTTAAGAATTCTATCGAATACATTATCTTTTGGTCCTGAATGTTGTTTGTAGATTTACATATTGAGTCTGCACTGAGATATGTCTCTTCATCGACGTAAAGTAAATTAATCATGTAATCATTTATGTTATGCACAACATCATTTGTTGGAGCCAAAATCGCTCTTCTAAATACTTTGTATCAATGTATTTATTTTGCAATTCATGGTAGATAGCATTCACAATATCATTAATAGGATCAGTCTCATTTTTGAATTGTTAAATCAGATAGTATCTTAATCAAAGCTTTACCTTTAATGTCATTAAATTCTCCATCACCTATTTTCAGAATCCATTATGCAAATTCTTTTGTAGCATTATCCCCTAGATTTTGTTCAAGCCTCATATTCTTTGTCAAAGTAAAAATTGTACAATATTTCCATAATGAAGACCTATTAATTGATGCTGCAACAATTTCTTCTCTTCGCCCTTTAGCTACAACTGGTAATATTTGTCGGAAATCACCACCAAGAGCAATTGTCTTTCCTCCAAAGGGTTTTACTCCACTTTCTGAATCATTGAGCGTAAAATATCTCTAAGTGAACGATCTACAGCTTCAAAACAACTTCGATAAGACATAGGAGCTTCATCTTAAATTATTAAACTTGTTATTGTTATCAGTCCTGCAAGGTGTGAATTTTGCTTAAACTTGCAAGTAGAGCTATATGTTACATTAATTGGTATTTGAAATCTTGAATGAGCAGTCTTCCACCAGGTAACAATAGTGCTGCAATTCCATATGATGCAATTGCAATGACTATCTTTCATTCGGAGTGTAATCGAGATATCAAGGTTCTCCATAGGTAAGTCTTTCATGTACCGCCATGTCCATAAACAAATAAAACACATTTATTGTTTGTAACGGATCCAGTTATTGCTTCATATATATTTCTTTGCTCACAATTTAGACCACTAAGAAGTTTGATATGCTCTTTTGCCAAAGAAATTATATCGTAATCCAATTCCTCTTGTAATAATCCTTTGTTACTTTGCCTGAGAAGTAATGTGTCTGGATATAGCATTGTATCAAATTCTTTGAGAACTTTCATTTTTATTCAATAACTTTTCAATATCACAAAGTGCATAGTTTTGTAATTGTGAATCACTAAGATGTAGGTCCTGATATTGTAGAATTTTTCTTTCTCGATGCAAAATTTTTTCAGATAACAACTTCCAATTCAACGTCCATAATTATAAAGGTTGGCAACCTCACAAAAAATTAACATTGTGACAAACAGTTCATGAAGTTGCTTCCTTGAAGCCCAATGGGATGCTTGATTTAAAGCTTCATGCCACTCTTTATCATCATTTAGCAAACCAAGAGTGTAACATGCTGACTTGAAAATTGGGTACAACACACTATTTACAGTTTTTATTTCTTCAAAAGATTGAGGTCCTTTAACAATGTTAAGTAACATTTGCAAATAAAATTGTTCGACACTTCTAGGATGAGCATAAAGTATCCTTCCTACACATCTTCTTTGCTTTCTAAATTTCCATTCCTTGTCTTTATTGTTATACCTGAGATATGATTAGAGGATTTTATGAGCTTAACTATGTAAATAACTAAGAGAAATTGATAACCAAGGGTAAAAAGGTAATTTATAGTTAGTAGAATGAACAAAAAACACATGGAAAACTTGAGGAAAGTCATTTTTGAAGTTTTTCGTTCGAACGGGGAGTTTTTCGTTCGACCAGGTGAGAAACAGAACCATCCGTTCCAATTCCCGTTCCAATGGCCGTTCGATCGGGTGAGCAACACAGACGTCCGTTCCAATGCTCGTTCCAATTGCCGTTCGACTGGGTCACTTTTCAGCATTGACCTATCGGGAATAAAATAATCATAAATTTTGATCCTGAACTCCGATTGAAGTAAAATTAGTTTCATTGGAAAGCTAACTTAAAATGCTACAACTTTGTAGTTTATGACTTTTTCCGATTCGAACTTTTTGGGGGTCAAAATGGACTGTGAAGTGAAGGATAAAATCTGTAGCGCTAGAGCATGTTCCGTTCAAACGGGCCTCTTACCAGTTCGACCGGAGGTCACCAAAATCAGACTATAAAGTGCTGAAACACGAGAATTTCAGTTCAGTTTCCATTTTTTCTCTTCTTAGGCGCCTAGAGCTCTCTCCTCTCTCCTAAGGNTTGGAAAAGCTAACTTAAAATGCTACAACTTTGTAGTTTATGACTTTTTCCGATTCGAACTTTTTTGGGGGGTCAAAAATGGACTGTGAAGTGAAGGATAAAATCTGTAGCGCTAGAGCATGTTCCGTTCAAACGGGCCTCTTACCAGTTCGACCGGAGGTCACCAAAATCAGACTATAAAGTGCTGAAACACGAGAATTTCAGTTCAGTTTCCATTTTTCTCTTCTTAGGCGCCTAGAGCTCTCTCCTCTCTCCTAAGGTTTGATCTAAACCTTAGGGTATTGATCATTTGAAGCTTTCAAAGTGTAATCTAACACTGGCAAAGCGTTCCTCGGTGTTAGATTGTCGTTCCTACCGTTCGTTTGAGGTAATTTCTCAAACCCATGAGAATCCTTCATGGTTAAGCTTTGTTTTATGTATGCAATGCTTAATCTTGGTATATTTGTCTTAGGACTTGTTATTATTGTGGAGTTTGAGCATTGGATCGAAGTTTTTTTAGCTGGGATTTCGTATCTTTGAGGTAAGTGTTATAGTTAGCTAAGTTAACTGGGTTTTACTTGGAGTTTTTCATGTTAATCCTAGATATTCTCTATGGGTTAGCTTTTCTAGCATTTAGATTGTGTTTTGAGTTCCATACATGTTATGGGTCTCAATTGGGTTATGTGCTTATGAGGTTATAACCAAAATGTATTGTGAGTTACGAGTTATGTCTTATGATCACATGCAATGATGTATTGCAGATTTGTGTAATTAGAGTTTGTCATTGGTGTCAATTGTCAAGCATTGAGCGGAACACGATGAGTATAATTACTCACTGAGAAAATATACTATTTTTCTATGCTTTCAAGATTATATTAAGTTCAAGCCAATTGTATATTATGTTGATGTTTTTATAATGATATCTTGATATCTTTAATTATATTGAGAAATGCTTGATGAGATATGATTTATGAAATGATGTTAAATGATGCATGATCATGAAAGAAATAAAATGAGATGTTTTATAGCATGAGCATGTGATGATGGTAAAATGATATGTTTTTTTTAAGGAATGTAATGCTCTTATGAAAGTGAAAGGAGATATGCCCTTATAAAAGTGATAGGTGATATGCCTTGATAAAAATGAAAGAGGATATGCTCTTATGAAAATGAAAGGGGATATGCCCTTATAAAAGTGACAGGGGATATGCCCTGATAAAAATGAAAGCGAATATGCTCTTATGAAAATGAAAGGAGATATGCCCTTATAAAAGTGATAGGGGAAATGCCCTAATAAAAATGAAAGAGTATATGCTCTTATGAAAATGAAAGGGGTTATGCTCTTATAAAAGTAACAGGCGATATGCCCTGATGAAAATGAAAGGGGATATGCCTTTATGAAAGTGACAGGGGATATGCCCTGATGTAAATGAAATGAGATATGCCCTTATGAAAATGAAAAGGGATATGCCCTTATGACAGCAAAGGGGTCCATGCCCTGATGAAAGTTTAAAGTTATGTTATGAAATGTATGAATGTGAAAACATGCATAACACTTCTATGATTTAAGAATGTATTGTGTTTTATATAGAATTTCATGCTAGATGCACAAGAGTCTTCATGGAAAAGAACTTATGTATACGTCTACAACTGGTTTGCATATAATGATTTCATGAGTATGACTTAGTGTAACGCCCAGGAAATAATTAAGCAATTTATTGCTTATGACCCTTAAGCAATTTAAATTAATAAAATGTAAATAATATTAATTAATAATAATAATAAGCCCTAGTGGTGGTAAATAATTAATTGCAAGTGTAAGTGATAGTTAAATTAAATATGTGGTTATACATTAATTAACAAAAGATAGAATTAAAGTATGGTAGGGCAATGCTATAATTTATGTATGATGGGGGTTTAAAATTAAAAGACAATCTTCCATTGCCACATGTTGGATTATGATTGGTTAGGTGGGGATGTCTTATCCTCTTATCTTTGCAAGAAAAATGGAAAAAGAAAAAGAATTGGGCTAAAGCCCTTACCTACCTCACGTGCACCCGTCTCCCCCTCTTTCTTTTCCTTTTCTTCCTTTCTTTTCTTTTCTTTTTCTCCCCTGCTTTTCATGCACTGCCCCACCCCTTTCTTTCTTTTCTTTTTCTCTTCCTGCCAGCACGTCACTCTCCCCCTTTTTCTCTCTTTTCCTTTCTTTTCTTCTTTCCTTTTTCTCTTTCTCTTCTTTCCCCTCTCTGTCACGCGCACGCACGCCTCTCTCCCCTTTTCTTTCTTTCCTCTCTTCTCCGTCCTTTCTCCCTGCTCCTTCACCACGCACAGCACCGAGAGAGAGAGATCAGATCGTGAGAGTGAGAGAGAGGCAGACCGAGAGATTGAGAGGGGAATCCGAGAGTGATGCAGAGAAGATGATGGAAAAAAATGGGTCTTTGGCTATGGGTCTTCCTATGAGGGTTTGAGCTTGGATTGGAGCAAAATCAAGTTTTCCATCATTGTTGAGGATTGGGTTTTGATTATCAACATCAAAGCTCCCATTTTACCGATTCATTTGTGGTAATTTCGAAATCCCTAATATTCTCTAAGTTAGGTTAAATTTTGGGTATGTAGCTAAATCTTTTAAATTGGCTTAGGGCTTTTGTATGTAGTGAATTTCTACACAAAATCTAAGCCTTAGGTTGTTAAATTAATGGATTAAAACTATAATTTCACAATTGATGTAGTTTAGGCATAAACCCTAATTTTTGGTAGTTTTAATTTAATTTGGGGCTTTTGATGTTTAAATACTATAGTTGCTATTTATATGGGTTAATTATATTTAGAGTGTTAATTAACTCTAGGTTTTCTATGGGTTCCATAGAAAATGAGTATTTACATAATCTAGGTGTCAAATGTCATACTAGAATTAGAGTGTTGTTGATGATGTTTCTGAGTATATTAATTTAGGGATTTTGTTATAAACCTTAGAATGTTAAGGGTTATTGATACTTGTGATTTTCAAGTGTCATGGGTTATTTAACCTAGAATAAGTATGGGTTTATAGTTGATGTTTTAGCAATGTAATTATGCAGCGGACATTGCTAAAGCGCTTGGTCTAGAAGGAAGTTCAATTGGTCAAGCGGAAAAAGGTAAGTATTTATACTTACTGAGAATGATACACACCTTAAAGTGTTTTCATGCTTTGTTTTTAATGTTTAGCAGATGTAGTACTTGCTAAACAAAATAAATATTTTTATGAGATTTTGAAGAAACAATACAAGGTTTTAAAAGACGAACCGATGATACTTTGTGACAATATGTGATTTATGCTTTCGATTATCTTCTTGAGAATTTATGATGATTTGATGAGTGATTGATGATGAGTTTTGATGCTTTATTGATGTTTTATGATTACGGCGGAATTTATTGTTATGTTGAGTTTTTATGATGCTTTAATGATTTTTAGTTTGAGAAAAGAAAGTATGGCTAAATGTTTACGTAAAGATTTGATGAGTTTATGATGTTTCATTGAGATTGGTACTGAGATGTGGATTATGGCTCAAGTATTTACATGATGAATATGAGCATATGTATAGAAAGACATGTGATAAATGACGCTTATGAACCTAGGCCACAAGGGTAAAGAATTGTGAGCATACGAACCTAGGCCACAAGGGTAAAGAATTGTGAGCATATGAACCTAGGCCACAGGGGTAAAGAATTGTGAGCATACGAACCTAGGCCACAAGGGTAAAGAATTGTGAGCATATGAACCTTGGCCACAAGGGTAAAGAATTGTGAGCATACGCTAATGCATTGCATGATGATTTACGTGATGATTTTATGATTGATTTATGAGATGTCTATATGATGATTTATGTTTTATTGATCATAAACGTATTAGTATGCATATGAGGTTTCATGGACAAGCACATATGTATATTCTTAAGGCTAGCTGCATATGGATTTATATTTTATTGCTTAGTTATGCTTATATGCTTGTGTTTTCACCCTTGAAGAAAGGGAATACTTGTATACGAGTATAACTAAGTTATATGATATATTTATAACATATTAAGTGCGTATGTGTGCTAGTACAGGCGGGAGACTGGAACGTACATGTATGTACCTAGCTATTATAATATTTCAGATGTTTTATGACCACATGTGTTTACTTTATCAGCTATTCATGTTTCAAAATAAAATGCCATACCTTTAGTAGCTGTTATTGTAAACTCATGTAACTAACACTTCGGTTCATTACGAAAACTCAGTGGATTTTTACCCATTGAGACTGTTGACTCACTCATTCTCTTTTCCGCCTATGTAATCATGGATGATCTCTATGGTTACATAGATATTGGTGCAGGTACTGAGAGCGTAGATGACGATCCCGTAGCCTACTATCTTGGCTATTACGACTGACGTCGTGGGACGTGTACTTTTGTATAGACTTCGTAGATAGTCTATTCTTTTGTTCATGTTTGTGATGCTTCACAACTTTATTTTTGTATATGGCTTGTGTCGCATGTGACACGTTTGCATAGCCATTCTTTTTGTACATGTCTCGTTGTAAACTTTTAAACATTAGAATTATGTTGTCAGCTCTATGTATGGATTACTCCCTTGATATATAAATGCTTCCGCTCAGTTTATATATAATGTGATATGTGACTCTAATGAATAGGTGTAATCTCAGGATATATTGTGAGATACATGTATGACAGGTGTTTCTATCACCCTGTGGCGATAGATCCGATTCATGATTACTCTATGTTTTCAAAAAAAAAAAATATAGCTATAGTGTAATTATGGATCGGGTCGTCACACTTAGCCTTATGACACTCATGTTGATCGTGACACAAATGAACGGGATACATGAGCAGCTCAGGGGTAGCCTTATGACACTTATGTTGATCGTGACACAGATGAACAGGATACACGAGCAGCTCAGGGGTAGCCTTATGACACTCATGTTGATTGTGACACAAATAAACGGGATACATGAGCAGCTCAGGGGTAGCCTATATGACACTCCTGTTGAACTTGACAAAAATTGAACGGAATACAGGAGCAGCTCTGTAGCAAAGACATACGTGTAAAAGTTATGTATAGATAGGTTTATATGCATGTGTGACCAGACGTAACATGGAGCGCTTGTATATATTCATGGCTAAGTAGTATGTTTCAAACTATTTCATGACTACGGTGTTTACTTTATCAGCTATATCATGTTTTTGTGACAGACCTTTTATAAACCAAACGTAGCTGTTAATGTAAACTAAGTAGAAAACGAAAGATTGACTCATTGTGAAAGCTTAGTGATTTCTTATACCACTAAGACCGTGGACTCATATATCCGCCTGGGCGAATGTGGTTAACTCCATGATCGCCTTAGATAATGTTGATGTTGCAGGTACTGAGTATCTTGATGAAGATCCAGTGGCTGCGTATTTGGGTTATGATTGATGGCGGTGTACGCCGGATGCATTTTGTATAGACTATGGTAGTCTAACTTTTGTTTTACATCATGATGTTATATATGTGTAAAACTGATCGATGTATTTTGGTTATGCCGTATGTGGCATTTTTGATAGCCCTTCTGTTGATGTACAACACTTAGAATGTAGAACTGTTATATATAGTTTATGTTAGCTCCTTATGTTATATTACTCTCACAGTGTTATTTTCTTAGTTTCCGCTGCTATGTTAGGATTACTCTGATGTGATATGTTCATATTATGAGATAATGATAGCTGGTACGCTTGTACGCCACTGTGATGATGCGGTTTCATTTTAAAAAAAAAAATATACGTGTTATGAAATTGGGTTGCCACATTTATTATGCCAGACCCATTTGGAAGGGAAATCAGAATAAGTTAATTCTCTTGTTTCTTCTGTAACGTCCGAGAAAATTAATTAACCTGTACTTAATTCTGTGGTTCATCTCCCAACCTTAAACCACTCAGATTAAGACTCAGAGATACTTTTATTCTCTTGGAAAAAAAATCTGTAAAACATCGGCTTGAGAATCATCAGATCCTTCGGATTAAGTTAATTAATTTAACTAACCCAAAGTAATTTCATATAGGGTATCCACATAAGCTAACTAGTAACCGACTGAATCCACTACTTGTAATTATTCATTAGAGTAAACAATGAAATAATTAATCTGAGTTTGCTAATTAAGAAATTAATCTATCATCAAATAATCACAGAACATCCAAACAAACATTACTATAAACATCATAGTCAAACATGAGAATATAGGCTATTCGCTTGGCATCTTCATCCTAGTGAATCGCTTTGCCGTCCTGTGTCCCTGATAAGTGGTAAAACACCGGGGTGTTTTATAGGCAAAATAATAACTGAGTTAGTCGACTGAATTTATAAATAAAAACGGTATGAACTGTTTATGTAATAAATTTCTTCACAGTTTGTAAAATAGTATGGATTCTTTTGAATAAATGGGGTATTTTATCTCTGTCATTATGTCATTGAAAAATTGTAGTTTTGTTTTGAAGATATTTGACATAAATGCAGCGATTAGATAACTATATTTTAATGCACGAAATATGCTGTAAATATATGTATAGTTATATGTTAACAATATTGTCTACTCGAAACATTATTCTCTCCCAGCAAGGTTTGCGCGTCCTAAAGGACTTTTGGTACAATTTCGGTGCACCGGACATTGCACAAATGTACCGTCTTATATTAGCAGCTCGACCACGTTCGACCTCGGGTGGCCCACACTAACTAGCAAAGCTGTAACAGTGACTCTACTAAAAAAATGGTGCGCTGGTCACAAAAACTATAACCAATGGATCCATGATACACACACAATAATAAATAACTGGACTATAGGATTAACTTGTAATAATGGTAAGCCCATGACCATTGTTTCGTTCAAGACGGTGCACCATGTCATATGATGCAAATATTGTTAATTTATTTCAAAAATAAAAATATATATAAACAATTATTCTTTTTGAAGCAACTATAACAGATTATAAAATTGTAAGTTCATAACATAAAAGAGAAAGTGCTCAGTCTGCTGACATATCGCACTTTTATAACAAGTGTAATTCATACTTAGTTATTTACTTACCTCAAACGCTCATCCGAAACTCAGGACATCTTACAATCACTGCAAAATATATCCAAAATACACTGAAAGTGGAGATCTAATATATAAAACCCTAACTATGCAGAATCTATCATGAAAACCTTAATTTTGTAAAATTTGGTTAGCACATGAACGTATGTGTAATAGTTATGAGCATATGTGCACAAATGTATGTGTAATAGTTACGAACATATGTACACGAACAGATGTATATTTACATGAACGTTTGTGTGTTATCCATAATGCCTAAATAAGTGAAGAAAACACCTTAAACTTAATGCTATGCAAATCTAAACCTTAGACTAACTACAGGAAATCAAAACAAGCCATTTTATGAAATAAAACGGAATAGTATACCTAAATCCTTCAAATCTTCTTTGAAAACTTAATAAACGAGTGTAAAATCTTTGTAAGTATAAAACTTCTTGAAAACCTTGTAAAACATATGATAGTTAAGCATGGTATGCAGTAATATAAACATTATTTTGACTAAACAAACAAAGGTTAAGCAATTACCCTTCTTGGAAGAATGAAAACTTAAGAACTCCTCATTTTCTTTAAAGATTTTCCCTTATAAACTCACACACTCACAAAATTGATTTAAACAAGGTAGATTCGTGCTGAAGATAAAGGGGGTAGGGGTCTATTTATAGAGGAATACATGGGGGTAAAGACTGCTGGTTAAAAATAATATTTGGCTTTCATGAATGTTTATATGTCCTTCACTGACACACATGCTAGGTGCGTGATCTGCTGCGCGCGCAGAGATGAACAGTGCAAAACGACATAGTCACGAATGTATGTTGCTTTATATGAACGTATGTGTGTACTGTGTACACAAATGTTCCTAGCTTTACATGAACATTTGTGTGAGCTAGAAAAGAAAAAAATTTCTGTCTTGAGAGAAAAATATTTGGGGTATTACATCTTCATACAAAGCATTTGCTTTTATCCATTCAGTAAATTTACTTTTTCTAATATTCGGTTGATTCAAAACATTATTTAAGTAATTAGAATCAATAAACACAATTGGTTGCTCATTTGGAAGATGAAAATTAAGTCTCTTAACTGGAGGTTCTCGATAATTGATTTCAAACTGGAAGATCTTCCAACATGCCTCTATAGTAGACACATATCTACAGTCTAAATATGCATTTATTTCATTAGATTCTGTCACTTGTATCCCAGTAGTATTATCGATATGTAGATTCTCTTCAAGCATTAAAGTTGCACGATCAGGTCCTTTATTTATGTATTTGAATAAGCACTTGATAAATCTTGAACGATTGCACCACTCAACATTTATGTGTGATTGATATTTGACCAATAAGTCAATATTGTGAGGAATTATAAATCAATTGTCAAGTTTGACCCAATTTTTTTCAACATATATTCCGTTGTTCCTCCTTCTATATACTAGAAAACCATCTTCATCAATTGTAGTTTTAGAGTAAAATCTTTTCAAAAAATGTGATCGCGCTTAGAAATCAAATTTAAATTTATAAACACCCGTAATAGCACGAATCTTTGTAGATAGGTCTATATTGAGGGTATCAATCCGCAGGGATTGTGTTCGGTTGTATGAGAATGGAATCTCTAGAATTTCACCTAACCCAACTCATAAACAAGAGATGTTGTGTTTTTAAACTAAATAACAAAAATAACAAAAGCCTTAAACTAAGTTACACAAAGGGATCTAAAAATAGTAGAGAAGGTATAGGGAATTGATTTCATTCAATCCTCATACCACAAGCGAACTAATTCTAGCATGGATCTCAAACAAAGGTATGGTTTTGAATGTGTAAAGGTTGTCAACCTTCACAACAACTCATCAAGAAAATACTATCAAATAGAAAATGATAAAGCATCATAGTTACACACAAGCTACTCACCTAACATTCTACATGTGATTAAACTCATGTTTCCTAGCATGCGATATAAATTCTCTTAATAGCCTACATAAAATCATGAAATAAGCATAGAATATCATAGGTTCCCACTCCTCTTTCCATCTATTCTAAGTTATACTAACATAGATTGAGTCGTGGTCCCTAGCATACCCTATCAAACTCACATAACATCATGTGAAAAGCATCATTGCATAGCTTATACTCTCTTAATCAAAGACATCAAAAGTATTGAAATCATTCAAAATTTAAACCAATTCCTCATAGACAAATAACAAGTTTAATCTCAAATGGTATAATCAATAAGCACAAACTTCATGCATATACAATCACCATACCATTTATACAAAATTCAAGCTAAAACCACTCAACCCATAGCACTTGGATCAAGTTACATCAAAACCCTAAAATGGATTTAGTTCCTCATATAGGAATTGGAAAACTTCATTGATTTGGAGAGAACCACTTCCTAAGGAAATCAAGTGCTAAGAAAGGAGTTCTACCTACTGTCCAGAAGCAAAACAAAGCAAAAGAAAACTAAAAACTATTCTGAAAGCAAACTAAAAATGAGCTCTGTGCTGTTCTGCCTCTCACGGACAGCAAAATACATATATGTGACATCCAAGCCTTGATCTTTCTTAAGGAAAGATCAAGCTAAAGATATGAAGTTCCAGCTGTTTAGGAGTCCTCTGGGGAGTGAATTCGGCGCCTACAATGTGCTGGCAAGCCGAAATTTTGGACCAAGAAATATCTCCACCGCCGTTAGCTGTCAAAAAGATCTTCCAGTTTCTAGAAGCTGCGACGGCGCTCGACCACCAGGATTGGGTGCTCGAGCGTCAAGTGCTTGAGCACTGGAAATGGGTGCTCGATCTCCAAGCTTCTGGCAGCACTTCAACTTCTCAACACTTATCTTCAAGCTTAATGTCCATGATATGTTTTGAATTCTCATTAAGACCTAAAAATAAGGCAAACACTAAAACACACTAAAATATTAGATAACAATACAAACTAAGGTATAATATATGCGAGTTTAGGGGCTTGAATGTGTAACATTCAGCACTTATCAAAATGCTTGCTACATTTGTTGCCAATCATACAACTTGAATTTTGATTTGTAGAGTTGCAAGGACCATGAACCATAAATTGCTTAACAATATCATGACCTTGAGGATCGTTGTTTAAATTTGGAACTTCGAGATTATCCTATCTATTTCTACTGGTGTTGGATGTTTGTCTTCTGAATGTAGAAAAGGAAGTATATGAGCATGAGGCAATCCTTTCTTTTGATATTCTATGGTGTAGACAATTGTAAGCACAATTTAACTTTAATTATATTATTTAAAAAAATAGTTAATAAAATACTAATACAATAATAATTAATTTAGATTACCAGCAAGTACTTTCCCAAAGTGTCGGCTCTGTTTAAAGTCATGTAATAGTTTTTCGAGCTTGAACTTAAAAAATCTTCCAAGTATATCAAGTTGATCGTCAGGTTTTTATCCAAGATTCATAGATAGGAGAATTTCAATCTCTAGTCATTTTGCATTGCATATGAAAGTAATAAATAATTCAGGATAACCTGCCCATCTAGAAATCGTGATTGCATCTTGATAATTTTCAATCATAAATCTTGGGCTTCCAGTGAAACTTGAAGGCATAACAATTCTTTTTCTAACAAATGCAGGGTGGTATCTCTCCTCATAATTGCGTCTTTCAATCCACTATAGAATTCAATCTTCAATGCATTTTGGTTGCTTCTTACCCACATAAGTCGAATTCCCTCAATACATGTGAATGCATCAACAACAAATTGTTAAAATAAACGGCCACTGTATATCAAAGTATGCCCCTCACCTTCACGTTCTTGTAATTGATATGCATAATATTCTTTCATTGTAACATAATTGTTTGTGTTATTAGCACTTATACGTAATGTTATACCTGAGATATGATTAGAGGATTTTATGAGCTTAATTATGTAAATAACTAAGACAAATTGATAACCAAGGGTTAAAATGTAATTTATAGTAAGAAGAATGAACAAAAAAAAAAAAAAATACATGGAAAACTTGAGGAAAGTCATTTCTGAAGCTTTCCATTCGAACATGGAGTTTTTCGTTCAACCGGGTGAGAAACAGAACTATCCGTTCCAATTCCTGTTCCAATCGCTGTTCGACCGGATGTTGAACAGAACCATCCGTTCCAATTCCCGTTCCATTGGCCATTTGACCGGGCCATTTTAGAAATTAAAATTGGAGCCACAGAACCGTCCATTCCAATGCCTGTTCCAATTGCAGTTCAACCGGGTGAGCAACAGAATCATCTGTTCTAATGCTTGTTCCAATTGCCGTTCGACCGGGTGAACAACAGAACCATCTGTTCCAATGTCTGTTCTAAATGCCGTTCGATTGGCTCACTTTTCAGCATTGACCCATCGGAAATAAAATGATCATAACTTTTGATTCCAATGTCCGATTAAAGTAAAATTGGTGTCATTAAAAAGATAACTAAAAATTATACAACTTAGTGTTTCATGAAAATTTTCCAATTCGAACGTTTTGGGGGTCAAAATAGACTGTGAAGTGAAGGCTAAAATCTGTAGCGTTGGAACATGTTCTGTTCAAACGGGTCACTTACCAATTCGACCGGAGGATCCAAAAATCAGACTATATATTGTAGAAACATGAAAATTTCAGTTCAGTTTCTATTTTTCTTTTCTTGGACGCTTAGAGCTCTCCTCTCTTCTAAGGTTTGATCTAAACCTTAGGGTATTAATCATTTGAAGCTTTCAAAGTGTAATTTAACACCGGCAAAGCATTCCTTGGTGTTAGATTGTTTTTCCTACTGATAAGTCCTGAATGTTACATATTTAAGCCCCTTAATTCGCATATGTTATACCTTAGTTTGCATTGTTATTTAATATTTTAGTGTGTTTTAGTGTTTGTCTTATTTTTAGGTTTTAATGGAAATTCAAAGTATACCATTGAAATTAAGCTTAAAGATAAGTTAAAGAAAAGTTCAAGTGCTGTGAAGGAGTGACGCTTGAGCACCCAAAAGTCAGTATCGAGCGTCAGCCCAGTTTGATGCTCGAGCACCCAATCCTGGTGCTCGAGCGCCGTCGTATCTTTCAGAACTGAAAGATATTTTATGACAGCTAATGACGGTGGGAGATATTTTTGGTCCAAAATTGTGGCTTGCCAGTTAGTTGTAGGCGCCGAAATCACTCCCCAGAGGACTCCTAATAGCTGGATGATAGATTTTTAGCTTGATCTTTCCTTAAGAAAGATCAAAGCTCTATTTTTTATAGATATGTATATTCTGTCCGAGAGAGAGAGGGTAGCTCGGTTCAGTGTAGTTTTTCTTAGTTTTTCACTTATTTTGCTTTCATTTATTGTTGTAGACAGTAGGTAGAACCAGCCCATATCACTATAATCCTTAAAGAAATGGTTTTCTTCAACCTAATGAAGAAATCCAAATCTTTTATGAGGAACTAAACCCATTGTAAGGTTTTTGATGTAGCTTGATCCAAAGTGCTATAGGTTGATTCTTTTTAGCTAGAATTTTGTACAAATGGTATGGTGATTGTATATGCATAAGGTTTGTTCTTAACGATTATACCATTTGAAATGAAAATTGTTCTTTGTCTATGAGGAATATGTTTGAGTTTTGAATGATTTCAATACTTTCAATGTCTTTGATTGAGTAAGTATAAGCTATGCAATGATGCTTGTGACATAATTTTATGTGAATTTAATAGGGTATGCTAGGGACCACGACTCAATCCATGTTTAGACTAACTTAGAATAGATGGAAAGAGGAGTGGAAACCTATGATATTTTATACTTATTTCATGAGATTGTGTAGGCTATTGAGAGAATTTATATCGCATGCTAGGGAACACAGGTTTATTCCCATGTAGAATGTTAGGCGAGTGGCTTGTGCGAAACTATGATGCTTTGTCATTTTCTTTTGATAGTATTTTCTTGATGAGTTTGTTGTGAGGGTTGACAACCTTGTACGTTCAAAACCATACCTTTGTTTGAAGTCCATGCTAAATACGGTTCGCTTGTGGTATGAGGGTTGAATGAAATCAATTCCCTATACTTCCCCTACTCTTTTTAAGTCAATTTGTGTAACTTAATTTAAAGCTTTTGTCATTTAGTTTTTAGTTTCAAAAATACAAAAACATCTCTTGTTTATGAGTTAGGTTAGATGTAATTTTAGAAATTTCATTATAACACAACCAAACATAATCCCTGCAAACGATACCCTCTTTTTAAAGCTATCCTACAAGGGTACGATCTAACACGAGCGGTTTATTATAAATTTTAAAGTCATGCGCATTCGCGTATCACCTACCATTCGCTTAAGGTAATTTCTCAAACCCATGAGAATCCTTCATGGCTAAGCTTTGTTTTATGCATGCAATGCTTAATCTTGATATATTTTTCTTAGGACTTGTTATTATTGTGGAGTTTGAGCGTTGGATCAAAGTTTCTTAAGCTGAGACTTCTTATCTTTGAGGTAAGTGTTATAGTTAGCTAAGTTAATTGTGTTTTACTTGGAGTTTTTCATGTTAATCCTAGATATTCTCTATGGGTTAGCTTTGCTAGCATTTAGATTGTGTTTTGAGTTCCATGCATGTTATGGGTCTTAATTGGATTATGTGCTTATGAGGTTATAAGCACTTGTTAGTATTTAGAAGTGTATTGTGAGCTATGAATTATGTCTTATGATCACATGCAATGATGTATTGCAGATTTGTGTAATTAGGGTTTGTCATTGGTGTCAATTGTCAAGCATCGAGCGGAATATTGTGAGTATAATTACTCACTTAGAAAAGATACTATTTTTATGCTTTCAAAGATTATATTATATTCAAGCCAATTGTATGTTGTGTTAGTGTTTTATATGATGATATTTTGATGCTTTGAATATGTTTAGAAATGTTTGATGGAATCTGATGTTTATAAAATGATGTTAAAGATTACATGATTTTGAAAGAAAGAAAAAGAGACATTTATTGCATGAAAATGAGTATGTTTTCGAGGAGTGTAATGCTCCAATGATAGTAAAGTGATATGTTTTCGAAGGAGTGTAAAGCTCTGATAATAGTAAAATGAGATGTTTTTCGAGGGAGTGAAAAGCTCCGTTGATAGCAAAAATGATATGTTTTTCGAAGGAGTGTAATGCTCCGATGATAGTAAAGTGATATGTTTTCGATAGAGTGTCATGCTTCGATGATAGTAAAGTGATATGTTTTTCGAAGGAGTGTCATGCTCTGATGATAGTAAAATGATGTGTTTTTGAAGGAGTGTCATACTCTGATGATAGTAAAATAAAATGTTATCGAAGGGGTGAATAACCTTGATAAAAGTGAAGGAGTAAGATATTCCGATGAAAGTGAAAGAGTCTGATACTTCGATGAAAGTGAAAGGGTTAGATACCCTGATGAAAGTGAAGGGGTTAGCTACCCTGATGAAAGTGAAAAGGCAAATAGCCCTAATGAAAGTGAAGGGGTTAGATACCCTGTGAAAGTGATGGGGTGCCATGCCCTGATGAAAGTTTAAAGTTATGATATGAAATGTATGAATGTGAAAGCATGCATAGCACGTTTATGATATGAGTATATATATGTATTATGTTTTATAGAATTTTCATGCTAGATGTATTGGTATGTATAAGATTTTCAATGGAAAAGAACTTATGTATACGTCTACAACTAGTTTACATATGATGTTTTCATGAGTATGACTTAGCTTTATGACACTCATGTTGATCGTGACAAAAATGAACGAAATACATGAGTAGCTCTAGGGTAGCCTATATGAAACTCTTGTGGAACGTGACAATACTAAACAGAATATAGGAGCAGCTCTATAGCAAGACATACATGTAAAAATTATGTATAAATGTGTTTATATGCATGTGTGACCAAATGTAACATGGAGCGCTTGTATATATTCATGACTAAGTAGTAAGTTCTAAACTATTTCATAACTACGTTGTTTACTTTATCAGCTATGTTATGTTTTTATGATAGACGTTTGTAAACCAAATGTAGCTGTTATTGTAAACTATGTTGAAAACAAAAGATTGGCTCATTATGAAAACTTAGTGATTTCTTATACCACTGAGACCGTGGACTCATATATCTGCCTGAGAGAATGTAATTAACTCCATATCGCTTCAGATGATGTTGTTGATGCAGGTACTGGGAATTTGGATTATGATCCAGTGGCTGCTTATTTGGGTTACTATGACTGATGGCGATATGCGCCTAATGATTTTTTGTATAGACTTGTACCGTCTAGCTTTTGTAATACTTGATAATGTTGTATTTATTGAAATAGATTGATGTATTTTGGCTATGCCGTATGTTGCATTTTTGATAGCCCTTCTTTTGATGTATAGCACTTGATGTAAAACAGTTGTATATAGTTTATGTCAGTTCCTTATATTATGTTACTCTCACAGGATTGTTTATTTAGTTTCTGCTGCAATGTTATGATTACTCTGATGTGATATGCTCATGTTATGAGATAATGATGGCTTTTACGCATGTACGCCACTGTGATGATGCGATTTCATTAAAAAAAAAAAAATTCGTGTGATGAAATTGGGTCACCACACGTAAATACCAAGCCTATAACCATTCTCACTATATGGAAATAGAAGAGGATATTACAACGCCATATATGATGGATGCAACTCGTTGATCCTCTGTAATCCACCTTCTTTATAATCCACAATAACATCACGATGTGTATCCGTAACACCAACACCAACCATAATTGTAGCAATTTCAGAACATGTGGGAAGATTTTGCACTTTTCCATCGATTGATCGAGAGCCAATAAGACATAATCTTAAATAATAGATATTACGTCCTCTAGAACGGTCTCTAACCATAGAAAAAAATCTTCACTAATGTATTTGATTCATCTAGCATTTGGACCAGGGCATCAACAATAGAGGGATCAATGTTATTATCAGACTGTTTCAAGGCATTCATTCTATTTGAAACTTCATTTTCAGTATCGTAGAAATATAACTGTGCAAAACAGGGGTTCGTGCCATCAACTCAGAGTAGTGTTCCAATTCTATGGTGGTCTTGAACGTTGAGTCGAAAAATATAAGGACCTCTTCCATCATTAATTCCAGTATCCACTTTCCCACCCATTGATGTTATAGCAAACATGGCATTGTAACTTCTTATTTGTGTCTTAAAGTATTTTGAACGTTGGCCATAAGCAGGATTTAGCAATTCTTCAAGAGCAACACGGGGTTTCTTAGCAAAGATAACTTTATTTGACCATCCATACAACATAGAGAAAATTTAGGATTATTAGGCCATTTAGGCTTTATTGTTCTCTCTTCATGCCATACTTTCAAATCACAATTCTCACATACATACGAAGGTGGACCGAAATTCCAAGGTTCAGTAAATTTTCTTGTGTATAATAGGTGGAAAAAAAAAAGATAAACAAATATTGGAACAAATTTTTATTTTTATTTTAAAAACAATCCAATAAATTTAGTTAGCTCATTTACTTGGGATATCTTCATTGTCTGTTCTATAATTGGATCCACCTTTCTACCATACTTTGTCCACTTGTATTTGTTGGTTGAATGCTATTGCAGTTCCAAATTTGGCTAAAGCTACTTCCACTATCCACATTAATTCGTCCTCATTTTGTTTTGTTACGCATAATCATCCACCTTCTCTTTTGTGCTACTCTTGCATTTTCCATTTTGTTTCTATTGCAAAATTGTGAAGTAAAAAAATTTTATACAACCAATTTCTTCATACTATCATTTTATTCATCAAATTGTACTTTAACATAGAATATTATTTTAACTTAAGAGTTTAATTAAAAGATGCAATATTACAAAGTCTAATTATATGATACTTCAATTTATGTAGGAAGAAATCAAAGTAAATATGTAGGAATTCTTCAACATTTTGGATGTTAATACTACAAATCAAAGTAACAGAACTAATTAAAAATTTGAAACGAAGAATGAAATTACCTTCATGTTCATTGCTAATTATTTCCAATTCAAATAAAACATATAATATTAATTTAAGTAAAGAGTGAACTATAAGCATAATATATTAATAGTGTCATATTTTAACTAAAGAGTATAAATATTTGTATGGACATACATTTATGTGTATTGCAAATGAATTCCAAATGAACCAAAATAAATCATATGTATTCAATATTTACAATCATTAATTCAAGAGATTGTTTACAAAATATTGTAAACCCAATAAAACAAAGAACAAAAAGTAAGAAGCATTTTAGATAGAGATTTTTTTCAAATACAAATAAAACTCATATAATTATGCACATTCGAAAAGAATACAACGCAAAATAAACAAAATATATTTTTAATAAATATTAAAACAAAAATCTTCAATAAAATGGATGAACGAAATCTAAAAATTGTTGAAGAAAAAAACTTTAACAATTCTCTAAAAATCTAAGGAATCAAACAAACGGGAAAAAAAGTCTCATGAATCATTCAAATGAATTAAAACAAAAAATCCTTTATTATAGTTTAATCTTTATAAATTAAAACATGTTAAATTTTTAATTTTCATAGCATTTAACTCAATCACATTAATTCTCTCATATCAGGTTCAATTCTTTATTATATGTTTATTGTTTCAAAAGAATTTATGTTCATTTTCAGTACAATAATCAAATAATTTTTTGCCTTTTTTGCTCTCAAAAGTAGGGGATAATCTTTTTAACAATTCTCTAAAGATCAAAGTAAATCAAACAAACGAAAAAAAAAATCCCATCTAAAAATCCAACTAAATCAATCAAACGGAAAAAAATCCCAAAAATCATTCAAATGAATTAAAACATAAGATCCTTCATTTTAGTTTAATTTATGTAAATTAAAATATGTTAAATTTTCTATTTTGTTTCTAGTGCAAAATTGTGTAAATCAAGAAAATTATGAATACAAATTAAATAAAACAAATCATCTCACTCATCATTTAACTCAATCAAAATAATCATTTCATTTTAGGTTCAATGCTTTATTTGTGTTTAGTGGTTCGAAAGAGTTTTTGATAATTTTCAATACAACAATGAAATAATTTTTGGCTTGTTTTGCTCCAAAAAAGAGGTAAAAATTAAGAATTCTCTAAATCCAAGTAAATCAAACAAATGGAAAAAAAAATCTCATAAATTATTCAAATGTATTTAAATTTATGATCCTTCATTTTAGTTTAAACTTTATAAATTAAAACATGTTAATTTTTTTTTATTCTCATAGTAGTAGTTTTAAATGATGAGTATAACTTTTTTGTTTTTTGTTTTTTTTTTTTTTAAAAGAGCAAAAGAAGAAAACCTGAATTTTGATTAGCAATACATTAGAAGAAAATTAGAATGAATCTATAGTTTTGATAATGTGATACCTATTATATTTCAATTCAAATAATACTCATATAATTATGAAAATTTGAAAAGTATATAGAGCAAAATAAACAAATTTTTTTTAATAAAAATTTTATGAAATAATTGTAATTAAAATGGATGAACGAAATCTAAAATTATTGAAGAAAAAAAAAATGGAGCAAAAAGCAAAAAGAGAGGGAAAAAAAAGGTTACATCCACATGGAATTAAGTAAGTGACAAATTTTCTATATGTTCCTAGTGCAAAATTGTGAAGATTAAAAAAAATTGTGAATACAAATTAAATAAAACAAATCATTTCACTCACCATTTAACAAATTAATCATTTTCATATCAGGTTCAGTGCTTCATTATGTGTTTAGTGTTTCGAAAGAGTTTATATTCATTTCAGCACAACGTTTGAGCAGTGTATGTGGGACACTCGTTAGTAGGCAGCATATGTTTAAACAAAAGGATTGACACATTTAAACAAAATCATCACACCTCGTACCAAAACATAAGACCCTTCATTTTGGTTTAATCTATATAAATTAAAACATATTAAATTTTTTATTTCCATAGTACTTTAAAATTGTTGGGGATTATGCCCTAAATCTCAATTATTTACATATTTGTTAGAACTAGTGTACAAAACTCTAATTGATCATAAAGATATTTTATATGTGATGAATATTGTTGATTATTCTCTGATTTGATTATTGAGCTTTGGGCATACTTATTATTGTTTTACATAGTATATATGAGGTTTTGTATATTTATCGGTTATGCAGTTCCTAAGTTGCATTGAATTTGATTATGGTGTGAAGCAATGATATTGGTCACATAGAAGACCATAGTCAAAATTTCCTTGTAACTTATTAAAATGTCGTTCGTAGTCATAAGTGGAACTAAGAATTTCACCTAGACTATAACATGTCAACTTTAGAATTTGTCTTAATCGAGTGAAGCAGTGTGGCTTTAGGTTGACATTGTTGGTGTTATAGCAAGGTAGGCTTATACAAGGCTATGCCCTGAACAGGACCGCGTGAGCCATCATTCCTATAATGACTATCATAGAAAATGATGAGCGTGCACGACATCTTATGAATATTACTCTAAATCCTGAGAAGATTGTGAACCAGATGTCAAGTGGTGATTGCTTTGATGTATCTTAGTGAGATTAAATCAATGGTCATACATTCTTTGAACATTGGGCAATCATTATGTAGCATTGTGGCAGATTGCTGTTCATGAAGGAGTCCAAGTCCTTTGTAGGAGAACAAAGAGATGAGGAATTCTCCTTGTTTTAGGATCAATAAGAATGTTTATCCTGTGTCTCGGACCCGATCGTTTTCAATGGTATTTAACTGAAACTGTGTACAAGGATGAGTTTAATCTCACAAGGTACATTGGAATAAATTATGAAGTTTGGATCCGGATACTCAAGGAAAAAGATGTGGTGAACAAAGTGACAGTTATTCATCTTTGGTTCGACCATGGAATATATTCCATGGAGGGGTAATATGCTAAAGTATGTCATGATGGATTAATTGTTTATTGCAAAATATGATTTAGAGTTCAATTACATTTATTTAGTGGAATTATTTGTGATTTTTGGTCAAGGTAATGAGTCATTGGATGACAAGATTTCAAGGGACTAAAGTAGCTAAATCGATTTTCCTTCCAAGTCCCTTCTTGAGCTGTTGTAAATTAACTAAGTGATTATGAGTTTAAGTTATTTATTTATTTAATAATTACATGCGTTTTTATTTAAATAAGACATGGGCCAGAAATTAATATTTATATTAATTTGGTTTGTTTTATTTATTGAAACATGGGCTAGAGAATTTATTTTTCAAGGGCTATTAGTTTAGAGGAGTTTGGGCTAAGGAATTAATTCCTCGAGCACAATCCATAGAAAATGAGTATTGGGCCTACAGGATAAAACCAAGGGGCCCAAGCAGTCATGAGAGAGACTCCCTAGGCTCATGGGGAGCATAATGCTCCCCATGGCCGACGACTACAAGGAGAAATATTCTCCTTGTGGCCACAGATCTTAACCTTCTAGAAGGTTCTGGATTTCTCTGTTTTACCTCTTCTTCAAGTAGACCTGCAATTATAAATAGAGGCTCAGTCAGAGCAGAAAAGATACTCCAATACACTGAATGGAAAAATACCTCCATTACTACAAGATTATCTCTTAGAATACAAGTTTTTTTATAAACTGTATACAATAAGCATTGAGGTGTTAAGTGAGTGATTTTTGTAAAAGAGAAATATTATTCTCTTGCTTCAAGTTGTGAGTCCACATTCACTGTCATATTTAGCCATCAAGAAGAAGATTTGGATTTATGAAGAATAATGTTCTTCATGTTCTTCATTGTTCTTCATCATGTTCTTCGTGTTTTTGGAGTTCTTCAAGCCTTTGAAGATTTTGGAGCTCTTGGTGTTCATGACATTTTTGGTGTTCTTCGTGTTCTTCATCAGCTTCGAAGATCATCGACAACAAAGATGCAAAGGTGAATTCAAATAGCTCTATATGCCTAAGGAGAGGCCGATAAGATTTGTAAGTAAATCTTATTTATGTTTTACTTTAATTTTGTGAGAATCAAAAGTATGCTTTCTCTTGAAGTTAATTGCGATCCTAGATCGGTTAAATCTGTATAAAATTTTTTGTTACGTTTCCACTGTGCTTTACCATGTTTCTTGTTAACATGAAGCATGATCCCCAACAATTGGTATCAGAGCGATCTTCAAAATACATGTTTTTGATTTTCAGCAAGTTGAATTCGGCTGTGCATGTTGTTTGTGTTGGATTTTTATTCCAACAGCTCCAATCAATTTGATTGTTCGTTTTTCAACCTTAAACATGTTTATTAACATGTAAGTATTTGATCTGGAACGTTTCAAATCAATAGGAGCATGTTTGGTATTTTACTTATATTTTACCATGCGAAATAGTGTTGCTGTATTTTTACAGCAGGGGCTGCTGTAATTACAATTTTTTTTTTCTAGTGCCTTAAACAAGTGCCAAAATTATTTGGGAATTGTTTCCTGCAAGAAAAAAATCGTGGTTGATGCAATGGAAAAATTGGATTCAAGTTTCTAATTTTCTTCGAACAGTTTTGGTCCATTTTTTATTCGTCGACAGAATCTGTTTTTTCAGATTAACAGCAGTGATTGTTTTGTTTTAATTTTTCTGAATGATCTCTTTATGCTTAAAAATTAAAGTGACTATTGATTTCTCATGTAAAGAGGTTGGTTAATGTGGTGGAAAAGTTGGATTAGTGTTTTGAATTTTTCTAGACACAATTATTTTATGTGAACCAATTCAAGAATTGTAAATTCCTGGTACATGGTGAAACTTGATTGGTTTTTCTTTTGGTGCATAATTATGGAAAGAAATTTCCTTAATTATGGAATATGATTATAAATGGTATATAACATATTTGTGATCAAAAGAAAATAAGTTTAGAGTTAATTAGATATATTTTTAAAAGGTAGAACTTAGAATTTTATTTTAAGTTCTTAAGTTTAAAAATACATGTAATGAAAATCAATGTTGTCTTGTTTTTTGAGTGCATGGTTTGCATGTTGTCAATGATTGTTAAATGTTTGTTTTTCATTGAATCATGTTTGCATTCATGTTTTTGATGTTTGGTTGCTTGATAATTTAATCATCATAAAATGGGTAATAGCCATGGATTTAATCTATGGTTATGGCACCACTAGTTTGTGGAGGCCAGGTCGCCACCTCATAGGTGTAATACCTAGGGTGCAACACACCTTAGGGGCAGTAAGCCTTTTGGATAGTTTAGAGTTTTCCCAAACCCTAATCCAAGAACCCTAGAAGTATGAATCCTAAATATTTATGGAATATTCATATTCTAAAATATTATGGATGGAAGGTTTCCGTTTATGGAAAGTAATTTCCAGATTTGGAAAAGAATTAAGGGTTGTAATTTCCTTAGTGGGAGTAGGAGTTTAAAACTCCAAGGACCTAATATATGACAATTTTCTTTTTGGAAAAATGATTTTCTAATTTTAATTAGAACCATGTCATGGTAGGTAGGGCTCCTATTTTGGAAAAGTATTGGATTTAATATTCTAAGAAATTAGAATACCTGATGAGATAAGTGCCTTAATTTTATTAGGATCACTTATAGGAGTAGGAGGATAATCCAATTAAAAGGCAAGCAGAACAAAAACCCATAGTTTTAAAATATCAAGTGGGAGAGAGATTCTTAATATTGAATCTCACAGCCTTCATCATAGGTCTACAAGGTAATAGTAAAGGAAAAAACTCTGACGTGGCCTCGAGCCTCGCATTCCCTACGGAGGGTGTTCTCCACTTTACAGATTATAAGGTAGATCTTCGAAAAGGATATGATGAATAATGACCCGAATTCAATCACATCCACCTTTCTGAGGAGGAGTCACTTGACGGTCATTAGGAATCTAATTGATGGTACACACTTGACTATTCTAGGGTATTAATCTCCCTAAGGAGCCATGTTATCCTATGGTTAGAGACTAAAGAAAACCGGCAATTTGTTAATGTCAAAGTGGTATTAATAATGAGTTTCATTAATATCTATGTAACATTAATGATGAGATTAAGTCTCACCTAATTAGGGTGATTAAAAGTTCCTCGACTTGGCCTTAGGCCTCGCGATCCCTACGGAGGGAATTTTTAATTACAGGATTAGGTTGTCGTTTCTTTTAAACATTATATTTTTTCTTAGGTTTACATATTTTGTTTATTTGCTAAATATGCTAGGATAATTGTTCTTTAATATTTCAGTTTTCATATCTTATGATTTGTCAAGAATGCCTGTTGGTTGAATCTTTGTAACATATTTCTATTACTTGTGAAAGAATATTTATAAAGAGTTTATGACACTTGGTGCGTTATGGTGCAAGATCGTCCATCACCTCCTGGACTAAAATTCAGTAAGTATGTGATCAATAGATATACTCAATGGAATTATGTAAATAGTACTGTGAGAGATTATATCTACACATCACCTACCCCTAAGCTTTATGGATAGTTGGAAATTTTTCCAAGGTGCTTCGAATATGCTAAAGCATATGGAACCATGTTTTGGGAAGAAGAAACATTCTACCAAAACAAACACAAATACAAGGCTAGGCAAAGTTTTGTCAATTGACAATGAAGTTGTCTGATTGAAGGAACTTGTTTTGCTAAGTGCGGAGGAAAGCACTCAATCTAGTATTGATGTGATCCTCCAAACCATTGTACACTCAAATGAAGGATTCAGGATGAAGTATAAAGGCATAGAGGTTTGCCCTTCAGTTATGTCAATTAACAATGAAGTTGTCTGATTGAAGGAACTTGTTTTGCTAAATGCAGAGGAAAGCACTCAATCTAGTATTGATGTGATCCTCCAAACCATTGTACACTCAAATGAAGGATTCAAGATAAAGTATAAAGGCATAGAGGTTTGCCCTTCATCAGAATCAATGAGTGGTGCAATGGAGAGCATGATGAGCTCACATGGTATGGAAGCGTAAGTAAAGTTGAAGTCAAAACCAAGGACTAAGCCAAGGGGTTTGTTTTCTAATGTAAGGATGATGGACATTGGACAAGAAATTGTCCAAAGTATTTGATGTTCAAATATTCAGGCAAAGGTTTTCTTTTTAGTCACACACATGTTTAATGAAATCCCACGGATTCTATCCAGATATGTGGATTTGGGATCTAAACATGTCTGCAATTTATTGCAGAGGCTCTAGAAGCCAGATGAACAAGAAAAGAAAATAAGGACTCTGAAAATTTGAATGTGGATGAAAGTCCACGGCTATTAAATCATTTATTAATCAAATGGTGTTACAAAATTATTTTTCTGTAGATTAATCTTATTAATGCAATAAAGGAATTGTTTTTCAATTCAAGTTTTGCACATAGTTTGATTATTTGTGATTTATGATTATGTTATAATCTTTTATTACTTTATACATTTATTCTAAGACTAAGGCCTTGTGCATTTAGCTTGTTCATCCATCAAGGATCCAAGGACTAGTTCGGATGGGCCCTAGAGGCCCATTGGATCTTAATAAGATCCTAATCTAAGAATCCTTATTGGAAGACTAAATGAACAAGAAGTTTCCTGTTTAGGAAATGATTGTGTGGCAAAGCTAGGTGTCTTGTATGATATAAATTTTGATTTATTCTTGGATAATTGAGATGATTATGCATGAGGCTCTTAGAGTTTCCTAATACATAAGGATCCTATGGATGCATCTCTTGAAGAATAAGTTAATCAAAGTTATAGATAATATCTCAGATACACCCTGGTTAATACTAGAGATGGTGTAAAATATTAAGAATAAATAATAATAAAAGCATACTCTTCTTGAAATTCTTAAAGGATATATCTAGAGATATTTGTTATTTTTTGAGAATTAAAGGTTTTGGATAGATACTTAATCTTATTAAGGAAGACGTTGGTCTACATTAGAAGGAATAAGATTATATCCAAAGAAAGAGTAAGGATATTCTAAAAAGATTCCTCAGATGCTTAGAAAAGGTATTAGAGAGATATGGTAATATATTTTCAGATATAGTATTGATATTTAGTGCATGCCATATTGTAGTGGGAGTATATATATTCATTCCTTGAATTATATCCCAGTAACAACAATAAGATTGGTTTGGATATGGATAAGAGCAGTGTTAGTTGGTGATCCAACTAAGTTTGACAACTTGTAGATATGCCTAAGGTATGTAACTCAAAAGTTGTACTTGAGTCTACAAGTGGGAATAAGAATATATGTGAAGAATAAAACCTTCAAAGTATTGGTGGTAAAGAACTTTTCTTAGAAAAATGGAGATCAACCATGAGAAAATTCTTTATCAAAACCATACTTAAAGTCTGTTCAGATTAAATGTTATTAGTGGATAACAATGACATTTGTATCTTTTGAGATACAGTCAGACAAGTACTTAGCTAAGGTCTAGTAGCATTTATAAGCAGGATGCATAAATGCATTAATGGCTTCATGCATGTATCCATGTTGTTGGAAATATCAAGTATCTTGATGAACAACATGTACAGAAAGATGTTGTGCTAAAATAGTAATACCAAGTATTGATATAAGTCCTACATCATGAGTAGATGATGTAAGAAAGTTATCAAAGGTCAAAATCCAATGGATTATTAATAGTTGTCATAGAAGTTTTTCCTGAAAAGTAAAAGCGATTACTTTTGTGGGAGAGACAGTAGGTTGGAGAGATTTAGCAACATAGTGTTGAGATCAACAAAGTGTTGTTAACTCCATACTTAGCCAAAGATATTTTGCAACTCTATAGATGCAAATTTATCTCAAGGATGAGATGTCTCCTAGAGAGAATCTCATAGGGAGATAAGGAGAGACAAAATTCTAAAAGACTAAGTTCTGTTAGATCTTTATCACTAGTCACCTGCTATAGTAGTGAATGAAGACTGCAAATAAGTGTCCAATTGGAATTAAGGACAAGTGGGAGATTGTTGAAACTAGTGTTCAAAACTCCAATTGATCATAAAGATATTTTAGATGTGATGAATATTTTGTTGATTATTCTTTGATTTGATTATTGAGCTTTGGGCATACTTATTATTGTTTTACATAGCATATATGGAGTTTTGTATATTTACCGGTTATATGCAGTTCCTAAGTTGCATTAAATTTGATTATGGTGTGAAGCAATGATATTGGTCACACAGAAGACCATAGTCAAAAGTCTTTTGTAACTTATTAAAGTGTTGTTCGTAGTCATAAGTGAAACCAAAAATTCCACCTAGATTATAACATGTCAACTTTGGAATTTGTTTTAATCAAGTGAAGCAGTGTGGCTTCAGGTTGACATTATTGGTGTCATAACAAGGTAGGCTTATACAAGGCTATGCACTGAACAGGACCGCGTGAACCATCATTTCTATAATGACTGTCATAGAAAATGATGAGCGTGCACGACATCTTATGAATATTACTCCAAATCCTGAGAAGATTGTGAACTAGATGTCAAGTGGTGATTGCTTTGATGTATCTTGGTGAGATCAAATCAATGGTCATACATTCTTTGAACATTGGGCAATCATCATGTAGCATTGTAGCAGATCATTGTTTAAGAAGGAGTCCAAGTCCTTTGTAGGAGAACAAAGAGATGAGGAAATTTTTCTTGTTTTAGGATTAATAAGAATGTTTATCCTGTGTCTCGGACCCGAGCATTTTTAGTGGTATTTAACTGAAACTGTGTACAAGGATGAGTTTAATCTTACAAGATACACTGGGATAAATTATGAGGTTTGGATCCATGTACTCAAGGAAAAAGATGTGGTGAACAAAGTGACAATTATTCATCTTGGTTCGACCACAAAATATATTCCATGGAGGGGTAATATGCCAAAGTTTGTCATGAAGGATTAATTGTTTATTGAAAAATATGATTTAGAGTTCAATCATATTTATTTAGTAGAATTATTTGTGATTTTTGGTCAAGGTGATGAGTCATTGGATGACAAGATTTCAAGGGACTAAAGTAGCTAAATCTATTTTCCTTCCGAGTCACTTCTTGAGCTGTAGTAAATTGACTAAGTGATTATGAGTTTCAATTATTTATTTATTTAATAATTACATGTGTTTTTATTTAAATAAGACATGGGCCAGAAATTGATATTTATCTTAATTTGGTTTGTTTTATTTATTTAAACATGGGCTAGAGAATTTATTTACCAAGGGCCATTAGTTTGGAGGAGTTTGGGTTAAGGAATTAATTCCTAGAGCACAGTCCATAGAAAAGGAGCATTGGGCCTGCAGGATAAAATCAAAGGGCCCAAGCAGTCATGAGAGAGACTGGGCTAGGGTTAAAACCCTAGCCCTAGGCTCATAGAGAGCATAATGCTCCCCATGGTCGACGGCTACAAGGATAAATATTCTCCTTATGGCCGCAGCTCCTAACCTTCTAGAAGGTTTTGGATTTCTCTGTTTTACCTTTTCTTCATGCAGACTTGCAATTATAAATAGAGGCCCAGTCAGAAGCAGAAAAGATACTCCAATACACTGAATGGAAAACTACTTCCATTACTACAAGATCATCTCTTAGAATATAAGTTTTCTACAAACTGTAGACAATAAGCATTGAGGTGTTAAGTGAGTAATTTTTGTAAAAGAGAAATATTATTCTCTTGTTTCAAGTTGTAAGTCCACACTCACTGTCATGTTCAGCCATCAAGAAGAAGATTCGGATTTATGAAAAACAATGTTCTTCATGTTTTTCATTGTTCTTCATCATGTTCTTCGCGTTCTTGGAGTTGTTCAAGCCTTTGAAGATTTTGGAGCTCTTGGTGTTCTTCGCGTTCTTCATCAACTTCAAAGATCATCAACAACAAAGATGCAAAGGTGAATTCAAATAGCCCTATATGCCTAAGGAGAGGCCGACAAGATTTGTAAGTAAATCTTATTTATGTTTTACTTTAATCTTGTGAAAATAAAAAAACATGCTTTCTCTTAAAGTTAATTGCGATCCTAGATCGGTTAGATCCGTATAAAATTTTTTGTTACGTTTCCATTGTGCTTTATCATGTTTCTTGTTAACATGGAGCATGATCCCCAACAATATTGACATTAAAAGTTTATTATGAATGATTATTATTATTTATTGATTAAATATTTTATTGCATATAACATATAATCTTTGTATGTTATCTATTGATTTATCCCCATACAAAGGGCCCGAAGAATATATTGAATATGGACATTGGCTAAGATTGCTATACATCAACTTAAGTGATTTACCTTAATCAGACGAAGATGATTTTTCAGGTTGATGTAGTAATTGTATAAGGTAGTATACATTGAACGGACCAAGAGTTGTCTTTCCATAAAAATATTGTCATTGAGTAAGATACAAAACTCTCAGACTACTTATGAATAATGATTATAAATCCTGAGGGGAAGCAGACTTAGATATGTAAGTGTTGGTCACTTTGATGCATTAGGGAGTGAGACCTTAAGTGTTGGACAACATCTCTGTGCATTGGGTGATCACATGAAACATTGTGAGGGAAACTTTGCTCAATAGGGAATCCAAGTCCTTTTAGGATCATATAAAATTATAAGAAAATTTTCCCTTGACTATGATATTTATCAGAACTTAATAAGGGTTTATTCTCAGTCTCTGGCCAGAGCTTTCGGAATGGAGAATTCCAAAAATATTAACTTGTGAAATGAGTATTCACAGTTGGGAGAATAAACAGGATAATATATTTAGGAATCAAAGATTAAGAGGTAGAGAATTTAGTGTGACAATATCACAATCCTAATTCTGCTACAGAATAATTTAATGCATGAATCGCATTCATATTACGTAAGTAAGTCAAAGGGAACGGTGTTGATTTTTAATCAAGAATAAATTCTGTAGTGCAGTTATAATTGTTTAGTAGAATCAATTGTAATTAAATAGCGACGGGGATAGTCAGTGACTATTTGAGCCAGATTTATTTTTCTCTTCAGGTCCCTCACCAAGCTTTTGTAAATTAATCATGGACAAACTTTTATTTATTTATTAAATAGGTTGTTTTATTTTAATAAAACCTGAGCTTAATAATTAGGCAAGTTTTTTTAATTATATTAAGACATGAGTTTATTTAATAAGCAGGTTCTCTTAATTAATTAAAACATGGGCCAAAAGGAAATTGCTAGAGGTAAGTGGGTAAGCTAGGCTTGGGGTAAAACCCAAGCCTACTGCAGGGCTAGTGGGTGACGCACAAGCCAGGGGAATATTCCCCTAGCCATGCGTCATTTACATGGTGCTAGGATTTTATAAACCCTAGCCTTCATTGTACTATGCAGCAACTTCTCCTACATTTCTTATTTTTAATAAGTCTAAATAGAGGTGCTTGTGACTCTTTCAAAAACACACAAACACAGTTCTTTTAGTATTTACTAAGAACTGAAATTCTTGTGAGCTAACAACTCGAAGAATAAGTTTAAGATTTGAAGAGCAAGTAGAGCCCACACTCTTGGTTATTTTTAGTAATTGGTGAGAAGATCTGAAGGTGTTCTTGATGTTCTTGGAGCAGCTTGGATTCTTTGCTCATAAAGCTAAGGAGTAGCCCTAATCTTTAAGTAAGTAATTATTTTTCTTGCAAGTTTAATTATAAATAGCAATATTCTTCGCATGTTCTTCTTAGAGTAGATCTTGGCTAGGGAATAGTTTATTTTTCGCTGTGCTATATTTGTTTTGATATAGTAGTATTCCCAACAAAAACTCCAATATTATGCACAAATTAAATAAAACAAATAATTTCACTCAACATTTAACACAATCAAATAAATCCTCTTACATTAAGTTCAGTGCTTCATTATGTTTATGTTCATTTTCTGTACAACAATCAAAGAAACGATAATACTTTTTTTTTTTTTTTTTTAAAAAAAATTATTTATTTACTTTTTAGCGTTGTTTGAGTTCGGTTTTTTTTTGAAGAAAAATATTCGGATGTTTTAGTGTAAGTTTTTTGTGAGTGTTCTTACAACGATGTGACCAACATAATGCACAAATACTAAAACATTCATAAAAACACTACCAAACACAGTTAGTAAGACATATTGGTGGAGAAATATAGTAGCTAGAGAAATAATTAACAAAACACAAAATGAATTTTAAAAAGAAATGTAAACATAAAACTTATTCGACAGGAAGGAAGGAAAAGAACAGAGGGTAGAGAATCTTGGCATGGAGGAAGGAAAAAGAACAGAGAGAGAGATAGAGAAACAATGGAAGTATTAGATTTGCTTTTCTTCTTGAAGTCAGTTTTATTTGGTGATTTGTGATTTTTGAAGTCAGTTTATTTTGAAGATAAATATATGGATGAAACATTGCTTGAGAAGATAACTTAACGTATCACGTTTCAACTGTAAAACTAACATTTTACAGCTGGTTGTAAAATAGGGTGCCAATTGTCACGTTTTTATGCATAATGGAGACACTTGTCTGTCAAATAGGATGCCACTTGTCACGATTTTATGCCTTGCTCTTCAAAACTCCTACGTTATATATATATATATATATATATATAAGTTCAAAGAGATCTATCTAACAAACACAGCGAAAAATTCAAAACTTGGTGCAAATAACATATTAATTAATCCATTAATCAAATCATTATTCAAAAACACCATCCGAAGCAAAGCTAAGGATATGTTTGGCAAAGTTTGGAGAAGTGTTTTGGGTTTTTAAAAATGTCAAAATTAGAATATTTGGTAGGGGCCACATTTTAAAAAAGTGTTGCATGTGGGGTCAACAAGTGAAAATTGGTTTGGTAAAATTTTGAGAAGTATTTTTGAAAAAAAAAGAAGTGAGAAATATTTGTATAAAATAAAAGAACAATTAAAAAAGTTTTATTTTTTATTTTTTTAAGTGTTGCTCCATGGTAGTGGCAACCACCACCAGGACGCCACCATAGTGTTTATTTGGCATCCTAGCGGCCACCGCCGAGCCACTAGATATGCCTACGGCCACCTCAAGACCACCATATGTATCTAGCAACCGCCAAATTTGTTTGGCGGCCATGGAAGCGGCAGTAGCACCACCTGAAATTTTTTTTATAACGTTATTGTTTTTATTTTTTATACAAGTAATCAATACCCAAAAAACAAAATTGTACATAAGTAATCTTTTCCTTGAGAGAAATCTTTTTTCTGGAAAAAATTTTTTTGAGAAATATTTGTGTTTTATTTTTTGATAACTGTTTCGTAGTTTTTTAGAAGAGTTTTGTAGTTTATTTTGAATAGTGTGTTAGTGGTGGAGATCACTTTTGAAAATCTGTTTGGTTAAATAGTATTTCAAAAGAGTTTTCAATGTTTGAGAGTGGAAAAAAGTTTTTGAAAATTTTACAAAACAAATAGATAGAGAGACTATGGAAGTATTAGCTTTGCTTTTCTCTTGGAAGTTAGTTTTGTTTGGTGATTTGTGGTTTTTGAAGTTGGTTTATTTTGAAGATAAATATATGGATGAAACATTGCTTGAGAAGATAACTTAACATATCATGTTTCAACTATAAAACTAACATTTTACAGTTGGCTGTAAAATAGGGTGTCAATTGTCACGTTTTTATGCATAATGGAGACACTTGTCTGTCAAATAAGATGCCACTTGTCACGATTTTATGTCCTGCTCTTCAGAACTCGTGCTTTATATATATTAGATAAATTCAAAGGCATCTATCTGACAAACACAACGAAAAATTCAAAACTTAGTGCAAGATAACATATTAATCAATCCATTAATCAAATCATTATTCAAAAACACCATTTGGAGCAAAGCTAAATCTCTTCAAAGAATAACTTAATCAAAACAGTATAAATTTCAAATAAATGAAGTCTCAAAGATCAACAGACTGAACGACGGGTCTTAATCATATATACAAATAAATAACATCAATAAACTCTCGTCGTGTCTCTACATTGTTATCCCACATCTCTAGCAGCCAAATTGGATCTAAGTCCTAAAGGGTAATCCTGATTATATCCTCCACAAGTTCAAATCGTCTCAGGAGCATCACTATCTAGCTGCTGACAAACTGCGAACACCAAGGTGTTCCACAGGTGAAAAAAAAGATCAAGTGGAAGTCCACCACTTAGTGAGGTAAAACCACATGGAAACAATTACATAATTTGTGAACTTATAGTTTTGCAAAAATGTTTTCTCTTCATTAAAATATAACATCATGTAAGACAGTTATAACAGTTGAAAAGTATGTAATGCAATATAGATATATGAATCTATGATAATTCTGATCATACCGTCATATCTCAACTCCATATGGTCTATTCAGATCCTTACCCCTTCCTATTTGGGTTTGCGTGTTCTCGAAAGAACCTTTGGTACATACCAGTACCCCGATGTGCACAAACTAGGGTCATCATACAATAGCTCGACGCAGTCCAACCTCAGGTGGCCCACACTGCTAAACAATGCCATATGTCGTGATCATCATGCGAACATGGCTGCGCTGGTCACTCAGTTGGCCTCTTGGATCCAATGGCAAAATATAACTAATCTGAACCATAGGGCTTTACCTGTATAATGGAAGCCCATGACACAAGGTCATGTCAATAGATGCAATTATCTTAATTGTCTTTTATATGCATGCATGACATAAATGCTTACACGAACTTTAGTTCATCTCATTATCTCAATTATACCTCATGAACAAATATAAGAGTTCACATGTTCATAAAATATAATTAATGCAATAAAAGTCATGCATGTTTTCTCAATCATATCAAAATAGTATGTTGTAACCATGCTAATCACATAACAGTATCCATGTGAGAATCACTCGCATGTGTCGGGAAAAAACTTCTCAAGATTGACTTCGAACTCACTAAGATGATCTTTTGCAAAAACCCTAATGTTAGACAACTCTCCCAAACCAAAGACACTGACTTAGGACCTTAAAACTGATGAAACAGAGTTTTGGAAAGGGGGAGGATCGATCTTGATAGGGGTGGGATCAATCCTGCTAGGGGAGGATCGATCTTGGTTTGGATATGATCGATCCTGGACTGGCAGAAACGTTTTTCAACGCATCCAGAATGTAACACTCAAGTGGTATTATAATATTTTAGATATGCTGTTATAATGCCCAAGTGGTATTATAATATTTTAATGCCCAAGTGGTATTATAATATTTTAGATATGCCGTTAAAATGCTAAAGTAGTATTATGACATTTGAGATATGCCGTTATAATGCTCAAGTTGTATTATGACATTGTAAACATGTCGTTATAATACCCGAGTAACATTATAATATTTTAGGTATATGTCGTTATGCTGTCTATTTTTGGATAGAATATAGGAAAATAATCAATGGTCTAAATATTGATTTTTAAAAATAGTTTTAGACTAATATACTGTCGCGCGTAAGCACAATTAATTGCAATGAGTTTATAAACGACAAGAGGAGTTTCTAAGCAGACTACGAAAAGTAAGTATTTTACTTACTGAGCAAAAATACTATGTTTTGATGATTGTTATATTACATGAGCCTGAGTATTTTATTAATAACATGATTATATGTTTCTAATTATTTTTACATGTGTTAAATAAGTTGTGAAATGAAAGAAGATGGTTATAAGAACAAAAGAATGATTTTAAGGATGACATGTTATTGCATATTGTTAACTAAAGAGAATAAGATATGTTAAAACTTGGATAACTAGAAGGTTGTCTTATGTTAACTGTGGAAGCTAAAAGAGAGTTCCAGGTTAAATAAGAAACCAGAAGTTTTCTTAAGTTAAATATGAAGCTGGAAGGTGTTCTTATGTTAACTATGGAAGCTAAGTGAGAGTTCCAAGTTAAATAAGAAGCCAGAAAGACTACATGAAAAAAAAAATGTTAATCAAGGAGCTAGTGTGCGTCCTGTTGAGGAACCAATGTGCGTCTTGAAAGAGGTAAACGAAGGGTTTAAAGACCTTTAGAAAGCCGGAGGGGTCAGGACTCTTATAGGAAATAAGAGAAGGTTGCATTGCATATAATGAATATTGTGATTTATATGTTTTGATATTATTGAATTATTTCATTTCTTTATAATTATATATATATGCAGGTTATGAGATTCAAGTAACCTGTATATAGATATAAGTATAAAACTATACATATATAGACTTGTCAAGAAGAAACTAAGTGGATTTTTATTGTGTATTATCAAACAAACTCTACAGTGCCTATCTTATCAGCTATGAATTTCATGGAATGATTATTTTGGAAAAACTTAATGTAGCGGTTAATATAATCACCATGTTAGAGTTTTTTTTCGGAAAAAGATGGCTCGTATTGAAAAGATCAATAATTCTTATACTTGTTGAGTTTGTGGACTCATTAATCCACCTATGTAATTGTGGAATCACAATTGCATAGATGTTAATGCAAATGAAGAAGAGAATGAAAATGATCCATATGCCTGTCTGGAGTATTATGGATGAGGCAATATGTCGTTTCTGTTTTGTTGTAACATGTTTTGTGGATAACAGTTGCCTGATGATGTTTATATAGCTAAATTGAGTGAAGTACTTTTGATGTATAGTTGTTAATGGTGTGCTACCTATGGCACTTTTGATTACTGTTGATAGATATCTTGTAAAGTACAATGTAAGGATCTGTTTAATGTAGAAGTGTTAAATTAAGCTCTTATATGTTTTGGTACGGGTTATGAAAAAAAAAAATTCCTTGTCTTTCATTAAGTAAAGGCGGGGCGTTACATAGAACGCACTCAAACCTCAAAACGACTCAACCAAACCCTAGAGCGACTCCTAAGGTCTCTAGAACAATTTAGAGTTCATTCTAATCGAATTATATGGTCTAAAACCCAAATCAAAAGGTCAAACAACACCGTTATAATGCTCCAAACAAACCAATAACTCTACTAACGATTGATAAGTGTTGAATGTTATACATTCAAACTCCCTAACTCGCATATGTTAAACCTTAGTTTGTATTATTATTTAATATTTTTATTGTGTTTTAGTGTTGTCTTATCTTTTAGGTCTTAAATGGAAACACATGCAAATCTTAAACATTGAGCCTAAAAAGACATCAAAGGGAAGCTGAGGAGCTGAAGAAAAGCCCAGAGATCGATCGTAGAATACCAGGGATCGATCGCACCAGGGATCGATCGCAGAAATCAGGGATCGATCGTAGTCTGGGATTGATCATAGCACCTTGGGATCGATCCCCATCGGAGCTTCTAGAACGTGAACAGCTGTTTGACAGCTAATAGCGGTGGGGATCTTTCTTGGTCCAAAGTTGCGGCTTGCCAGCACATTGTGGGCGCCGAAATCATCTCTCAGAGGACTCCCAACAGTTGGACCCTTAGATTTTTGGCTTGATCTTTCCTTAAGAAAGATCAAGCCTCATTTTTCTATATATTGTATTTTTGGTCTGAGAATGGACAGTAGCTTAGCTTAGTTTCATTTCAGAATCATTTTTAGCTTTGTTTTTGCTTTGTTTTATTTCTGGACAGTAGGTAGCACTCTCTCATAGCACTTGCCTTCCTTAGGGAATGGGTTTCTCCAAATTAATGGAGTTTTCCATAACCCTCATGAGGAGCTAAATCCTTTTTAGGGTTTTGATGTAGCTTGATCCAAGTGCTATGAGTTGAGTAGTTTTAGTTTGGATTTTGTACAAATGGTAAGGTGATTGTATATGCTTATGGATTGTGCTTAATGATAATACCATTTGAGATATAGATTGTTCTTTGTCTATGAAGAATTGTTTAAGTCTTGAATGATTTATAAGCTTTGCAATGATGCTTTTTGACATGATGTTGTGTGAGTTTGATAGGGCATGCTAGGGACCACATGTGACACCCGAGAAATTTTAATCTCTTAAGCATATTATTAAACTAAATGATATATGTTGTGGAAACATTATCATTTAGCTATGATAAGGGTTTTAGAGACATTCATGAAGTTTAAGAGATTTCTAGTCAAAACCCTTTAGAATCTCTTTAGAAAATGATCTTTTCTGGCGACCAATCTTGTAAGTATCAAAAACTGGGTTAAACGAACTCAGTTTTACTCAAACTAAAGCCCGTTGTGCTTGTATCGAAACCCTCTACGACATAGTACATTTTTGATAAAAGTCAATTTGTTGACCTTTTTAGGCATAAAGATGATTATTCATCGCTTACGTGGCACTTTTGACCCGGGCCTTATTTCTAAAATGGAGTTTCACCATTTTGATTTTATATCATAAATGGACTCTATTTAGTATATAAATGGTTTTTACTTCGGTTTGGTGAAATCGGAATTCAATTCCGAGGCAATTAACTTTTGGCCTAAAACCCGAGCCTTAAAACCTTCAACTGTCGAATTTAGCTTAAAACTGCTGAATTCATTGGGTAGGGCCGGCTCTTCACTAATTTGGGAGCCTAGGGTATTGACCCTTGGCAGTGGGAGAGGTTGCTGGAAAGAAAGCACAAGAAGCCAAAAAGTCATAAGGTTATCTTGACTTTTGAGGGCATTTTGGGTAACTTGCATGAAAGAATGATGTTCCAATGGACCTAGGCTGATTTGAACGTGTATGCTGGCCATCTAGAAGCCTTGGCTTCTCCTATAAATGTGAGATGAGCCCCAGCACCGAAATCACTCAGCCCTTGCACCCAAAAACAGAAAAATTCCTCATTCATCTCACTCACACCCTCTCACGGCACCTAGGGGGTTTTTGAGCAAATCTTCTCCAAACTGTCCAGAACTTATACACAACCTTGCTTGAGGTGTCCAGAAGATAACCCCCATTAGAAGTCATTTTGGAGTCCATTTGAGGTATGAAAGCTTCATCCTCCTCAACTAGCTTCAATAAACCGGCTCAATAGAGGGGTGTTGGGGAATTTTTGTGGTTTTTCACAACCTGTTTGGATGGGCTGTGTATGATCACTTAGGAGGGTTCTAAAAATATTTTTTTATCATGTTTCCATTGATTTTGGGCTTTGGAATCATGAGAAAACACCAAGAACTCATCCTACACCATTCGGCCTCTATAGAGTATTTTTATGTGATTTTTGATGCTAACCGATTTTGATGGCTTCCTTTGCTATTATTGATGTATCTAACATATATTTTGATGTATCTAATATGTGTTTGAAGTATGTTTGATTATTGGTTTAGTTCAAGGATCCTAAAGTGCTCAAATGTACTAAAAGTGGAAGCAAGCGGAGCTTGTTTTAAAGGAAAATGAAAAAGGTTTAAAATCAACATATATATTGTTTGTTGGTTGTTATTTTTAATCTTATAGTGGATAACACTCAATCTCATGCCTAAACGTTATGGTGGTCTTTCCCTTCGGCGGTATAAGCATGAAGTTGAGTGAAAATTGGCTATAAGAGATTCTTTCAATATTGTACATATAACTCATAATAAGCCCTTACTAATAGTGGGGACGTTTATGCAGTATTAACTCTTGTTTGTTTAAATACTCACCTCGAATTATGCCCTTACTTCGGTGGGGTATTCGAGTGCAATATTGGATGATTTACATTATTGTCAACGGGATCCTTATGACATGTCCTCACTTATATGGGATTTCATAAGTCAAATGCTTTGAATAAATTATGGACAATATGTGAGAATACTCACAAATATGACTTGTATATATGTATGAGTATACGTATGGATAAAATCAAGTAATGAAAATGAAGTGATGGATAATAATAAAGGTTAAGAGCAAGGATCCTGAAGACTGAACAATTATTATTGATTGGTCACTGATATATGATATTTGTGTATCCATATTGCTGGGTAGTGGTGGATTACTATTATTCTGCGGGGAAAAGAGTAAGTATGGATGTACTTATTGGGGTTGACGCTGTCTTCTTTTATATTCAGTTATTGTTTATTCATACGCATGTATTATAAACTGCCAATACATTACAACTACATATTTTGTGAATTGGTAATGATGTGACATTTAGCTGGTTGGCAGGGGTGTGAGGGCTGATCTGGTGGACCTCGGGTCCCTAAATCCGGTAATAAGAACTAATGCTGGGAGTCGGTTCCAGGTGCAAACCAGTAATCTGTTTAAGTGGGGAGGTGTAACGTTCGCTAATCCGGGGTTGACCCATTATGAGCTGAGTGTAATTTCATGCTGCATTAAGACTAAACAAAGCCTTCACAACGATGCATGAAAACCTATTCATTATATCTGTCATATGCTTGTTCAATAATTCAATTACCTGTTTATATTGGGATGCAGTAGACTCACTTGTTTGCCTATGTAAATGTGATGATGTCATGTTTACATAGACTGTGATGCAGGTGACGAAGGCGGAGACCCCTTCGTTAGCTTTGATGACTATTAGGCACTACTTTGTCGGGATGTGCTATATCCCGGAAGAGACAACATTTTGTTATATATATGTCTCTTCGTATTTTTTATGTTTTGATTAATGATAGTTTGTAATATATCTAAACAGCGTGATGTTGCAACTGTATGCCGTCTGTGGCATATACTGCAACTATCTTTTATTTGGTGCATCTGGTATGCACATGTTTGTAATATTAAAACATCTAACGTATTTTTAATCCACGAGGTATTTCAGTCAGCTCTATTGTGTAATTTAGTTGTTCCCTAGTGTTTTTAAAAGTAAAAAAATATATCCGCTGCGAGACTGATCTCTGAGGTTGTAATGTCACGTGGAAACCGGAGGTTTCTGCTTACGGTTTTATTGCATAGAAACTGGGGTGTTACACCACAACTCAATCTTTGTTAGTTTAACTTAGAATAGAGGGAAAGAGGGGTGGAAACCTAAGATGTTTTATGCTTATTCCATGATTTTGTGTAAGCTTTGATAAGGGTTAATATTGCATGCTAGGGAGCTTAAATTATCTCACATATAGATGACTAGGTGGGTGGTTTGAGTGTAGCTAAGATGCTTTATTATTTCCTTTTAAAAGTATTTTCTTGAGGAGTTGTTGTGAGGATTGACACCCTTCACACACTCAAAAACCATGCATTTGTTTGAATTCCATGGTAGAACTAGTTTGCTTGTGGTATGAGGATTGAGTGAAATCAATTCCCTATACCTCCCCTACTACTTTTAAATCTATTTGTGTAATTTAGTTTAAAGCTTTTTGTCAATTAGTTTTTAGTTTAAAAACATCACATCTCTCTTTCGATAAGTTGAGTTGGAAGTGATCTTGAGAATTTCATAGCAAAACAACCAATACAATCTCTGCGGATCGATACCCTCCTTTAGAGCTATCTTACAAGGATTTGATCTAACACGAATGGTTTTATAAATTTTAAAATCATGCGCATTCACGTTACCAATGATGATTGGTGAAACCAATCATCTCACTCACCTTGCGAAGCTTATAAGCTCCCAAAAATCAACTTAGAATGAGGAAACGATGCTCCAATCTTACAACAGCAATCCGACAGCATCTCCGCACCTTGGAATTCATCCAACATTGTTTAGTGAACGTTAAGGGCAAATATATAGAGTTTACGGCAGCACTAGGGCTTTATAAAACCTTAAAATAATATTTTGTCGCATGAGGATCGATCCTCTTTGGGCCCTGAGGATCGATCCTTAGAGGCTAGGATCAATTTCTCACAGACATGATGATCCTTATAGGCTAGGATCAATTCTCTGACGAGATCTGGAGGATCGATCCTCTAGGTTAGGAATTGACCTGGAGGTCCTTCTGAGCCTTGAAAATCCCTCTGAACCTCTTAGACTCAACTCCAACTAACATTAGGGTCCAAAATACTCTATCTCCTAAGTGGGGTTAGGATCGGGGTATTACATTATCTCATACTTATAAAAATTTAATCTTCGAAATTTTAGAATCCAAAACAAAAGGAGTAGTAATATTACCTTAACCATCACCGTGATCTAAGATCATGAGATCATTTAAACAAATGCAGGTAATGAGTCTGCATGTCTTACTCTGCTTCCCATGACAATTTTTCGACCGCTTGGTTGCGCCACAAAACCTTGACTATAGGAATTCTCTTCGTGTGCAACACTTGCTCCTTACGATCCAAAATCTGAACCGGCATCTCTTCAAAGGTTAAGTCTTTCTGAATTTGCCGAGACTCATACTTGATGACGTGATCTGGATCTGCAATGTTAGGATTGACTGTTTATGGTGTTTTGTGTGGTGTGTATTGTGTTTGGTGTTTTGTCTGGTGTGTATTGTGTACTATGTATGGTGAATAACAAAATGGATTTGCATCACATTTTCAAAGCTAACTGACCTTTATTGTTTTTGTTTTTCTTCTTCTGTAAATGTGTATTCTTTTGTTTGTATTGTATGGTATTCATAAGTAGGGCTATAAGTGTTAGAATGAATTCTAAAACATTCATATATATGAAAGTACGATAATTATTTTTCCACACATAGTTACTATTCTATAAGCTAGCTCTAATGAGTATACAGTATCTTTAGAATGTTTTAACTTTCTTTGACCATTCTGTAAGATAGCTAAATGACCATTTGCTTGTCTTTCTTTGACATGAGAAGGAAAATCTTTGCCTGCGGTTTTACATAAGAATGTATATGATGGACCATGAGCATTTCTAATCTAAAATGTCTCAAAAGTTTAGAGCAGTTAAATCTTTCACTTGTGGTTCTAGTTGCTTGAGTAGTTGCCTTACATACTTGTTGAATACTTAAGGGACTCCATCATAACCATAGTTGTACATGGACTCTATCATTAGACAAATTTAGACTCGTCTTTATCATTAGACAAATTCAACTATAATTAGTCACATTGCTATTGTTATTAAAATGTTAGGAAGAAAAGAGATGAAAGAGAAAGTCTTTTAAATATTGTTTCAAATAAATGCCATATCAGACAGAGATAAAGGAGAAAGCCGTTTTATATTAAAAAAATGTTAAAGGAACCAAAAGTAGTACCCTAGAATATTTAGGTTATCACTTTTGGTTCTATTTGTATTCCCTTAGTTTATGAACACTAAGAGCATTCAGAATAGCTACTCTATAGCTGTTTCCCTTCCTTAAATATAGAGAAAATTTCAAAAAAATCACTTGCAGCAGCTTCTGTAACGACCTGCACCACCCCTACGACACAATATTGTCTGCTTTTGACTCCCCCAAACCAGACTTCCTAGGAGTTACCCCCTCTTGGGACCCAGCGTCCTCTTTGGCAACTCTCATGGGTACTAGTGTACGCTCCCCCCATCTTAGGTTGGGCAATGGCTCTGATACCATATGTAACGACCTGCACCACCCCCATGACATAATATTGTCCGCTTTTGGTTCCCTCGAACCAGACTTCTCAGGAGGTCACCCAGCCTGGTACTACTCTAGCATAAGTATGCTTAACTGCGGAGTTCTGATAGGTTCATGGTCATCATGGCTTTAAAATGCGTTGTGTCATGAATGGTACGACTATACATATATGCACATCTTTATCTCCAGGTGATGTGGGACGCCACAACTTCGCTATACGTTCTCTAAACATTGGGTATGCTACAGTGCTACCCAATGTAAAGAGCTTGTCCATTGTTTCTTTATCCATTATTTTAACCAATATTTTTTTTCTCTCTCCCCTCTCTTCTTTTTGCTTTTCATTAGGGATTGTGTTGGAATTTTGTTAAAAAAAGTGAAGATAGGTGGGGAATTTGTATTTTGTTAAAAAATGTATATATATTAATGGTAAAGGAAAAAAAAAAAAAAGAGGAAATGTGTTGTGAAGTGTGTTTGAATAGAGAAACAAAAAATAGTTTTGTTCCCTAAATTTAAAAAAATCAAAAACAAGTTGCTAGAAATGAGTCTATTTCAAGTTGTTTTTTAGAAGTTTTTCTTACATTCAAGAAAACGAACAAAATTTGTGAAAAATACCGCTAGTATTCTAAGATTTAAGTCAGATAACATGTCAGCAGTGATGAAATGGTGAGGCATGGGTAGTGTGGTACAGAGCGATGCTTTTTGTACGGAAAGAGGACTTTCACTCTCTCTACCTACTTACACGTTCTAAAATTTGAAAGGATTTTCTTTGTCAGTGTCAACGTTTTTCATGCATCAAATCACATTTGGCAACTCACACGAACTTTCAAACTAAATGAAGTTCTTGTTTTCTAGTGACAAATTAAATGAGCCCATGTCTAAGAAGACAATGAAACCAATCAACCCATTGCACTCGTGACCGTGGCCTCCTTTTGAGGAGACAAAGAGTTTCTCTTCAACTTTGTGTCCCTCTCTTCTTCCACTTTAAATAAGAATTCTAAGCTTACACTCAGAAACAAATTTTAATCTTTTCTTCAAAGTAAGTACTCCATCGCCCATGATAAACGGCAAGGATATCTATGATGTTCTTGCGGCACTTGTGCCGTCGTATGCCACTATGATATTAGCCTATGTCTCCGTCCGGTGGTGGAAACTTTTCACGCCGGAGCAATGCTCCGGCATCAACCGTTTTGTGGCAGTTTTTGCCATCCCATTTCTTTCCTTCAAACTCATTTCGTCCAACAACCCCTACACCATGAACTATCAGTTTATTGCTGCTGACTCTCTCCAAAAAGTAATCATTCTCGGGGCCCTCTTAGTTTGGAAAACAATGAGCAAAAATGGTCGCCTTGATTGGATGATTACTCTCTTTTCTGTGTCTACTCTCCCAAACACACTAATCATAGGCGTCCCTCTCCTAAATGCCATGTATGGAGATTTCTCAGCCTCTCTGATGATTCAAATTGTGGTATTTCAGGGCGTAGTATGGTATACTATATTGCTGTTTATATTTGAATATAGAGGAGCAAAGGTTCTCATCGCTGAGCGGTTCCCAAAGACTGCAGGCTCCATTGCTTCCTTCCAAGTTGATTCTGATGTTGTTTCTTTGGATGGCCGTGAGCCATTACAAACTGATGCTGAGATCGGTGACGATGGTAATTAATTAATCATTTATCTTCCCTTTTAAATGTTTTTCGGAAATCATTTTTTCTACTTTTCGGTGTTTTGTACGATTGAAAATCGTAGTCAAACTGTCAGAGTTTGTTGGAAGTCACTGGTTGTTTTCCATCATCGCTCATTTTCTATATGAGCCAAACGCCGAAAAATATTTTCAGTGAAAAAAATGATTTCGTTAAAAATATTTTCCGACGAAAAACATTTTAGGTTGAAATAAATGGAGCCTTAATTTATATTATAAAACTTATCTTCACATGTAGGTTCAAACTCTACCTTAATAAGGGAGGCCCAACACGTGAAATATTTAATTGAAATTGAAGGTGAATGACGGAGAAAATGTTCAATTTATGATCTTTACTTTGATACCATGTTAAATTATTACTTATTCAAAAAGTTTAGGCAAATATTTAATTGAAATAGAGGACGCTTTAATCGGATTCGAGGTTTATACGACATGAGTAAGTACACAAAGTGGTCCTCCCTTAAAGGAGTTCTCGTTATTTTTTTTTTTAAATGATTAATTTAATCATTTAATTTATATTCAAATAAATCAATTAAAAAAATAATAAATTTAATTATTTAATTTATATTGAAACAGGTAAATTTCATGTGGTGGTGAGGAAATCATCGTCATCTTCTATGGCTCCGCGAGCCTCTAACCTGACTGGCGTAGAGATATATTCAGAGCAATCCTTCCGAGAACCAACGACGAGGGCTCCAAGCTTCAACCAAGCAGATTTTTCCTTGCATGGACATCCAAGTAGCTCCCAAGTTGATGATATTTTTTCCTTGCCATCTTCAAAAGGAGTGACGCCAAGAACTTCTTTGAATTTTGAAGAGGAGATGTTGAAAACTGGGAAGATCAGAAGGAAGGATCAGCTTCACATGTTTGCTTGGAGCTCATCAGCTGCATCATCTCCTGTTAACTACGGATCAGCTGCCACGTCCGCTGACTTTGGGCAAGTAAATGATATTTCCGAGACTGCTATTAAGGAGGAAACAGCTTCTACCATAGGTGCGTGCATTGACATTTCAACCCTTCCAACAATATTTGTCTCCTAGCAATTAATTTAGTTTGCATGCATGGAAACTGAAGATGTCATTTTGGGATTAAAGAAAATATATGTATATGAATTAGTCGAATTATATATATATATTAACCTTAAATTTGTCAAAATTGTTAATTAATTACTGGTACAGTACTTATGGATGAAGGAGATGGCGAAAAGAAGCAGCAAATGCCTCCAGCAAGTGTCATGACAAAGCTCATTCTCATCATGGTTTGGAGGAAGCTCATAAGAAACCCTAACACCTACTCAAGTTTTTTAGGCATTGTATGGTCTCTCATATCTTCCAGGTACGTATTCCAATATTAATCTCTCTCTCAGAGTGTGCCTTTCATACTTTTCTATACTTTTTCTACTATAAGACAAAGCTCACAAGAAATCTCCAAAGACATTATTTATTTTTTATTTTTTTATCATTGAAAATTCTTTTAAGTTATGACCACTTCGTGTACCTATCTCTATCAGGTAATTAAATTTGTAACCTATGCTTTACACCCCTCTTAACATAGACCAGTTGATTCGTAGGCTTTGCTTGGAAAGTTGACTCTAAGAGCAACTGTGTACAGCTACTGCAGAGAACAAATAGAAAGAGATCTCTTGTACCGATGAGAATTAAGTCTGATTTGCATAATCAAAGAGCATGATGTTTGGCAATCAATTAGCTGGGATTAGTGGTGATTGCATGATCTTTGAAATTATTGGTGATTGCATGATCTTGAAAATCTGCTGGATCTTCTCCTTTGACAGCAGTATCTGCTTCCTTAACATATATTACTCCATGGATGGTGTCAAATATCTGAAACTGGTTATTCTTTATTCTTTACAATTCAGAGAATTATTCTTTCTATCTGAAATTAATTTGTTAATTTCTTCCCTTAATTCACTTTAGTTATTGTTCTCTATATATACCAAAAAAATCATTTTCTGGTTACTGTTGGTACAGAAAATTGCAATTCTTTCTACGGCACTGTGCAGAATAGTAGTGAACTTTAATTATCATTAATTTATTTCCACAATTATTTATTAATTAAGCATTTGAAGTTCAATTATGTATTAGGTGGCACATCAAAATGCCGTCTATTGTTAGTGGATCCATATGGATAATATCAGATACTGGTCTTGGAATGTCTATGTTTGGTCTAGGTACTCCTCTCCCACCTTATTTATTTATTTAATCCTCAAAGTTTCTTAATTGCTAATAATTACAATTGATTGAACAGGTTTATTCATGGCCTTACAGCCAAAGATCATTGCTTGTGGAAAATCTGTAGCAATTTTTTCGATGGCTGTTCGGTTCCTGGTGGGCCCAGCGGTGATGGCTGCAACCTCTTTAGCCTTGGGTATTCGCGGGGTTCTTTTGCACGTTGCAATTATTCAGGTGAACCACCCAAATTTATTTCATCTCAAATTATTCTACCTTTTAATATTAATTCTTTACTTAATTATTAATTTAATCTCTTTCTTCTTGTCTCTGCAGGCTGCCCTTCCCCAAGCCATCGTTTCCTTTGTGTTTGCCAAGGAATACAATGTCCATCCAGACATACTTAGCACTTCGTGAGTTTATCTGTCGATTCCGAAATTAAATTAGAAAGAAAATTGTTATTTAGTAGATTCATATATTGTTGTCATACAACTTGTTATTTAGTAGATTCATATATTACTGTCATACAACTGAGACGACGTAACAGTAAAAACTAATTATTATTATTATTTTTTTTTTTTGCAAAATCCTTTGCTGATGATCTAAATGCTTATTTTTACTGTCACATTATTCCAATTATATGGCAATCATATATCTGTCTACCAAATAGAATTACTTAATTAGAAAATCATGAACCCAACTGAAAAAATATGAAATATATATATATATATATATACATATATAAAGTAATTTTACACCAGTGTTCGTCTTGCAAATTTCTCAGGATTACCATTGGAATGCTGATTGCTTTGCCGATAGCGATACTCTACTATGTGCTTCTGGGGCTTTAACTTCCGTCTGTGAATCCAAGTCAAGCTTAAGTGGATGTGGATGTGGATGTGGATGTGGATGCGGATGTAGTCTATAAAATGTATAAGAAGAGATGCTTTTGGATCAAATGCCAAAATAAAAATTGAATGATCCTTTGCACAGGATTATTAGTTTCAATATAAATTTTATTATCTTTTCCTTCTTTCTTCACTATTGTTTAATTACTTAAGCTCTCTTATGGATAGACCACAATTTTAGACGAAATGCTATTTTGCAGTCTCTCAACATATTTAATTGCCGTGGTATGTTCAATCAATATTAATTAAAAAAGAAAAATAATTTATTAGTGGACTGACTATGTCACGTTAGCTGAGTATATTGAAAGAATGCTAGATGGAATAGATTGGGGATAGATTTTAAGTACTATATTGCACAACCAAAAATTAGATGATTGAATAAATAAATGAATGAGAAAATAATTAAATAGTTAGACCTTACGAGTCACGGACAATCAATATCATATTATAACTTTTGATATAATTGTCATAAATTGTTAAAACTATCATAGTTTCCTTGATAAAGCTTGGTATTGGTCAAATTATCAGCACCAATCGATATTCCGTCACAACGTCTCAATTGTTACCTAACATTGTAATTGATAATTGATATGAAAGAAGGTGATTAGACTAGTACTATAGCAAAAATTTATTAGATTTTTGTGGAATGCAAATGATCTTTGTTGTGCAAAGGCTAAAGGCTTAAGTTGCTGGTGACTTACTTTGTGTACCTAAGAGGGAAGGTGGATTGGGGTTTGTTAGGTTTTAGAAATTGGCCTTATTCGGTATTCAAAACTATACTTGTATTTCCCTTAATTTTTTCAAGTGTTTGGTGTGAAAAATGAGGGTTTTAGAGGTTTATGTGAAGCTTTGTCAGAAGGTTGTCATTACGCTCTCTCATCTGGAAGAACAAATGCTCTCGGCCTACTTTTGTTATATAGTCATCAGAAGCCCGTCATGATGATGTAGCTCCGAAATGTCTCTACCTGCCTTCGTCAGATAGTCGTTAGAAGCTCATTGTGACGAATGTCTTGTCTTGCTTTCGTTAGATATCTATCAAAAGCCTATCCTCACAATGTAGCTCATAAATGTCTCAGCATACTTTTGTCAGAAAGTCGTCATGACGTTGCTTGCAAAAATTGGCCAAATCTCAAAAAGTTAATGATGAAACCCTAGTTGCTGTCATGATGTCTCTACCGTCGTCATGACGTTGCGCTACGGACTGCACTATGCTAAAGGCTATTTTTGAGTGTTTTTTAGAGCTCATATAAATAAAAAATGATGGCCATCGTTGAGCTTAAACAAGGAGATTAAGAAACATCCAAGAAGAGGTTTTAGAGGTATCTTGCTTCAAAAACTAGGTATTTGGAAGTAGAAACGATGGATTTTGAGCTCGAAAATGTGCTCACCCAGCTCCGCTAGGTGGGCCACGGCGTGCGCGCCGGTAATTGAAGGAAGAGAATCCAAAAGAAACCGGAGCGTCTGAGCCCATTCCGAGAGTCCCCGGACCAAAAAAGCAAAACGGGGGGTGCAACACGAGGACTTCCCAGGAGGTCATTGTAATGCCCCAAAGATTTAACAAATTTTAAGACTTATTTTGGAGCTTTGAACGCCTATAGAACGTTTGAAATTTTCTATGGAACGTTTAGTGTGCTCATGGAACGTTTGGTGGTAAGGATCAAACGTTCGATACGTGTCCTGATGCACTGTTCACGTGAAAACTTTTGATCAGTGTGCATGTTATGCAGTATCAAACGTTTCAATGCTTTTATGGAACGTTCGATGTGCTTTAATCAAACGTTCGATGCTTTTATCAAACGTTCTGTGGAAACCCTAGGACTGTTGCGTAATAGTACATCAAACATTCGATGACGTACATAGAACGTTTGATGAACCTAAAAACCCAATAGTTCTTGACCAGACGTCCCAGCTTTATAAATACGACCGTCACCCCTCATTTCACTGTTCACTCGTGCTTTGGAGTCGAGAGAACATTGTGAGTGTGTGAGAAGGAGTGTTTGGAGAAGGAGAAGGCTTTTTGGCTTTGGAAGTATCTATCTTAGCTTAGTTCGTTTCTTTGTTGTTATTTTTTGCTATTGTAACGCCTCAAGAATTTAACTAACTTGTAATTAAATTCATGGTTTGCCTCTCAGCCTTAATTATCCAATTAAGACTCAGGGATACCTCTATTCTCTTTATGAAGAGAGAAAATGTAAAACACTGGCTTGAGGAACACCTAACACACAGGATTAAACCATTGGAATGTGGTTAATCCGGAGTGATTGTCCTTAGGGTATCCAAATCAATTAACTGGTAACTGACTGAATTTCATACTTAACCATTTATCAGAGTAAACAGTAGAATAGTTGATCTGAGTACATAAGTAATAAACAATTCTATCATTAATAAAATATAGGCACAGAGCTTTACATCTAAAAAATGAAACATGAGTATATCAATTGTTGTCTCGATACCAAAATCTTGGTGAGAGCCCCAACTAATCAAATTTTTGAGGGTTTGTAAAATACCGAAGTATTTTATGGAAATGAAGGAAGTAACTGAATAAGTCGGTTGACTTAATAAGGAAGTTATTTTGAAAGATGTGAGATATAAAATTAATGAAAAAAGGTAATTATGAATTATACATGATATTTTCACAATTGGCGGGTCCAATTCCTGATGTTATGCCCTTTGACAAAAATTGTGTTTACCTTTTTAAAAGAAGAAGCATAACCTCGGTGATTAAATACCTATATTTAAATGCAAGAAATATGCTCTATGAATACAATATAAATAGTCATATGTTAATAATATGGTCTACCCAAGACATTACCCCAGCTCAGTAGAGTTTGCGTGTTCAAAATGACTTCTGGTACAACTCCGGTGCCTTGGGTGGCCCACACCGACTAGAAAAGCCATAACTAATGACCCACTCAAAGAATTGTATGTTGTCACAAAACTTAACCATTGGATCCAAGGCCCTCTTTATAAAATGAAACTTTTGACCATAGAATCAACTTATATTAATAGTAAGACCATGACCGTTCTATCGCATGAATTGGTGTACTATAATCTTACTATACATATATTGTTCATTTATTTCAAAAATAGGAGAATATATAAGCAAATAATATCATGTCATAAAAATGATAAACTTGATAATATAGGGGAACATGCTCAGTTATCTGACATATTGCACTTCTAAATTTGTAATTTCATTACTCAGTTAAAATACTTACCTTGACTGCTCATCCGATGCCTTAGACATCTCGTAACCCCTGTTAATTGAAAAAAAAAAAACCCAACAACATGCTAAGAACGTAATCTCTTGCTAATTGTGGGGTATGTGTGTTCTTTGTATTAAAAATCCTAATTTGTTATTTCTGGTCACCATCGAATGTTTGATACGATTATCAAACGTTCGTTCCTTGAAGATCAAATGTTTGATCAATAATAATGGAATGTTTGATGTTGGTCCAGAATGCATAAATGCTTAAAACTTTTACCAAACCTAACTATGACTACAGCTAGACTTATAGCAGTGCCAATGGCCATAGAAAACATGTATTTTTAGGAAGCATGCATTTCTTTTAAGAGGTAAAACATAAGGTTATCCATTTTATCAAAACCTTTTTGGAGAGTTATAATAAAAAACCTAATTCCTTATAAACACGTTTGAAAACAAAACATGATTACATAATAGTAAAAAGTATCATAAATAAGAGTAGGGATTGATAGTTTACCTTTGGAGAAGATGCCCTCCCTCAAATGAGAAACTGATAAGCCTTGAATGGTATGCATTCAAGCCCCTTTACTCGCATTTGCTAACCCTTAGTTTGTGTTGTAATATAATTTTATGTCGTGTTTTTGTGTTTGTTAGTGTTTTCAGGTCTTATGGTGAATATGCACTCTACATCATGGATTTCCTCAAAATATATGCTGATGAACTTAAATGGCTCAAGAGACTTCATCACTTGGCTCGAGCGAGATAGACTCAACTTGACTCGAGCAAACTCATCATTTAGCTCGAGCGAATTCATAATTTAGCTCGAGCGAACTCGGTCGCACCAGAATCCGATTTGAGATATGCACTTGATTTGGGGAGAGAAATGTTCCTAGAAGATTAGGTCAAGTGCGGATTCACCTCTGACATACCTCAAAGAGTGGTTTTGACTCCATATCCCTGCAATGAGGGATTGGGAAGACTCAATCCCTTGGTTTAACGGATTGGATTGTGATTTTTAGGGATTTAAAGGGGGATTCAAATAGGAGCTGGATCTATCATCCAAAGAGGTTGAATTTCTGAGAGCAAGCACGAATTAGGGTTCTTGGTTCTGAGGAATTTTGGCCAGCAGCTCACAACAGTCAAGGAATGATTTCTCTTCACTAATAGAGAATTCCATATCCTCCATGAGTAGCTAATTTCTTATTCATATGAATTGATGTAGCCCTTTCCAAGACCATAATTTGATTGTATTTCAATTAGGATTTTCAATATGTGAATGATGATTGCATAGCTTAGAGTTTTACAAAATCTTTGTAATCGATTCAATGCTCATACTTGTTCTTGATAAAAACTACATCTTGTCTATAAGAAGTTCATTTGTCTTGAATGAAATCGACATTCCTATTTTCTGTGATTATAGGAATGATAGCTATGCAATGATACTTTTTGACATAAAATTAAGGGATTAGATAGGCCATGCCTAGGGAAGATGATCCGTACTACATCTTAGATTAGTGTAATGTAGGTAGATGAATCATGCCAACCGAAGATGGGTTATACTCATTTCTTGATAATGTGTATGCTCATTAGAAGGTTTTATAGGCCATACCTAAGGAAGACGGATCGTACCACAACTAGTGTTTAGGTGGACGATCCGTGCCAACCGAAGATGGGTTATCATCATCTTTTAACTAAAGTATTTTCTTGTAGATGTTGTCATATGGTTGACACCCTCTATGCACATCATATCACGCACATAGTGAGAATCCCATATGAATACAATCTGCCATTGGTACGAGGTTTGTGGTGAAGTCATATTCCTACGTTTCTCTCATTTTTATTTCATTACTTGTTGATGCTTATTTTCATTTCCGAAATAAAAACCAAATATCTTTTCTGAGTTAGATTAGAGTATATTCTGGAAACTTAATAGACATCCAACCAAAAACAGTCCTTGAGGTTCGACACCCTCCACATAGCCTTATCCTACAAGGATTCATCCTATTGCGAGTGGTAAGAATATTATCATTGATTAAAATCCACATCAGAAACCTTCCTCAAAATCCTCTCTCAAGCCTTTAAAAATATGATTTCTAAAGTGTTTAGACAAGAAATGTTGGGTTTGTGTATGGGTAGGACTCAATTTATAGGAAAATTGGGTGAGTTACCAAAAATTCATTTTGGGACATAATTGAACATTTGATATACGACATCAAACGTTTGATCTATTTATATAAGAGAATCTAAGGTTTTTCATCAAACGTTTGATGAAGACACCGAACGTTTGATAAAAGCATATCGAATGTTCCATAAAAGCATCGAACATTTGATGTTCGTATTAATACCTTCTGAGTATGTGCAGGCTTTGCAGAGAACATGATTGTACTATCCAACATTGAACGTTTGAATGTGCTTATCGAACATTTGAAAGTTGCATTTTCTAAATTAAAATATTATTTTAATGTTTTTAATAAAATAATTAGGTATAAAATTCTAAATAATTTGGGAAATTCTTTTAAATGTTTTGGGGCATTACAACTATGACCTTGTTTAGATGATATCGAGTCTTAGTTTCTGTGTTGTTTAGTTTTGGTCTTGATCATTTGAGGTTTAGATAGTTTGTTGGTTTTGTGTTGTTTAATGAGTTTGATACCTCAAAACCATATTTTTGAAATATAAGACCCCTTATTTCTCTAATTAAACTTTTGGGAGACCTTAAGAGGAGTTAGAATCCAGAAAGAACCGAGATTTGGCCTAGAATGAGTATCTGAACCTTATCAAACGTTCGATCCTCCTTATCAAATGTTCGATGTGCGGGCTTGGAACGTTCGACCCTCCTGGTCAAATGTTCGGTGCTCGGACAAAATGTCCTTTTAGGTTATTAGAAGCCTAGGACTTATTTAACTCAAGGCATAAGACTAATGGTAAGATTATTTCTCAAATTTGGAGGCTGGAGATTTTGTGGAAGAGTACCTAATTGATCCCTACAACACAAGTGAGTAACAACTCACATGGGTACTTATTATTGTTATACTTTTCTGCATAGCATGATTATTTTGATATATGAAACATGCATATTTACAATTCTCATAAAATATTTATTTATACTCAACTGTGAACTCCATTTTTAAAAACGGTTATGATTAACAAAGATAATGAAATGATGAGTTGTGAAAAGCATGCATATAAAAGACGCAAAGATTAATATGCATTGTATGACATGATATACTGGTACGTGCAGTAGAATGACCATGGGCTTACTATTATTATGGGTTGATTTTATGATCAAATGTTTCTTTTATGATGAGGGCCTTGGATCCAATGGTTAAGTTTAGTGACCAACGCACCATTCTTTGAGTGGGGTCACCATTACGGCTTTGCTAGTCAGTGTGGGTCACTCTCGGTCGGACTCGGTCAGACTGCTAGTATAAGATAGTATGTTTATGCAATGTCCAGGGCACCGGAGTTGTACCAGAAGTCATTTTGGACGCGCAAACCTTGTTGAGAAAGAGTAATATCTCGAGTAGACCATATTGTTAACATATCACCTATTCTTGATTATATCATGTATTATAAATATATTGCATCATCATGATATGTTTATGCTATGAACTGAGAACAACAATAATTGTGTTTTATAAACTGAGTTCACAAATGATGACCTATATAACATGTATATTATTACTTACTAAGTTGTGGACTGACTCTTTGTAACGCCCCAGGAATTTAGCTAATTTGTAGTTAAATTCATGGTTCGCCTCCTAGTCTTAATTATCAGATTAAGACTCAGGGATATCTCTATTCTCATTGTGAGGGGAGAATATATAAAACACTGGCTTGAGAATCACCTTATACACAAGATTATCCATTGAAGAGAGGATAATCTGAAGTATAATGTCTATAGGGCATTTAAAACAATTCATTGGTAACTATCTGAATTCTTTATTTTAACTTTTATCAGAGTATACAACAAAATAGTTGATTTGAGTGCATAATAAATAATTCTAACATCATGAAACATGGACACATAGCTTTACATCTAAAAGATCAAACCTGAATATAATAACTGCTTTCCTGATACCATAATCTTGATGCGAATCCCAACTGATCAAATCCCTAAGGATTTGCAAACTACCGAAGTATTTTACAGGAAGGAAGTAACTGAGTAAGTCAGCTGACTTAGTAAGCAAGTTATTTTGAAAGATGTGAGGTATAAATCAATAAAAAGGTAGTTATGAATTATGCATGATATTTTCACAAATGACAGGTCTAATCCCCCGGTAGTATGCCCTTTAATGAAAATGGTGTCCTTAATTTAAAAGGAAGCATAACCTCGGTGATTAAACACTTATATTTAAATGCAGAAAATAATGCTCTATGAGTATAATATAAATAGTCATATGTTAACAATATAGTTTATCCGAGACATTATCCTTTTTAGCAGGGTTAGTGCGTCTAAAAGGACATCTAGTACAATTTCAGTGCCCCAGATATTAGACAAACGTACCATCTTATACTAGCAGTCCGACCGAGTCTAACATTAGGTGGCCCACACTGACTAGCAAAGCCGTAACTGTTGACCCACTCAAAGAATGGTGCGCTGTCACAAAACTAACCAATGGATCCAAGGCACACACACAACAATAAATAATTGGACCATAGGGTTAACTTGTAATAATGGTAAGCCCATGACATTATTCTGTTACAAGACGGTGCAACCATGTCATACGATAAGTATTGTTCATTTATTCAAAAATAGGAAAACATATAAGCAAATAACATCTTGTCATAAAAATGATAAACTTGATCATATGAAACAACGTGCTCAGCCATCTGACATATCTTACTTCACAGAAATGCAGTTTCTTTACTCAGTTAAAATACTTATCTCGACTGCTTATCCAATGCCTCATACATCACGTACTTCCCGTTAACTGTTAAAATAACCTGACAACATGCTAAGAACATAATCTCTTACTAATTGTGGAGTATGTGTGTTCTTTGTCTTAAAACTCTAATTTGGCATTTCTGGTCACCATCGAACATTTGACACGATTATCAAACGTTTGATCCTTGAAGATCGAACGTTTGATCAAGAACAGTGGAAGGTTTGATGAATGCCCAGAATGCATGAAAGTTTAAAAACTCCTACCAAACCTATCCATAACTATTTCTAAACTTAGAACATCATCTAACAATATCGAACAATATTAAAGAACATCAAAGAACATACATTTTAAGAGGTAAAACACAAGGTCATCATCTTTATCAAAATCTTTTGAAAAGTTATCATAAAAGCCTTTAAATCAACATGATATAATTTGAAAACATAAGCATGGTCATAGCTTGTGTAAAATCAGTCAAATACAACATAATAAGAGTAAGGATTCAGAAGTTACTCTTGGAGAAGATAGTTCCCTTCAAATGAGAACCATCCCTTAGAAAAATCATTTTCAAAACTTATCAAATGATTTCAGGAGGTTTTGGGTCGAGCCTAAGTGATTTTTTGAGGAAATGAGATATTATTTATAGGGTAATGATGTGTTAAACCGATTCTTTATGTAAAATCCATTTTGGAAAATGATCGAAACGTTTGATATACAATATCGAACGTTTGATCTATTTATATCAGAGAATCTAGGATTCCTTATCAAACGTTTGATGAAGGTATTGAACGTTTGATAAAAGCACATCGAACGTTCAATAAAAGCATCGAACGTTTGATATTCGTATTGACACCTTCTAAGCATTATGTAGGCTTTACAGAGAAAGTGACTGTACTTTCCAAGATCGAACGTTTGATGATGATCATCGAACGTTTATTGGTCACATTTTCTGAAAAAAAAATGATATTTAAATGTTTTACAAAAATGGAAGAGTGTTTTTAATCAATCTTTTGTCAAATATTATAAAAATAGCTTTTAAATATTTTCGGGCATTACACTCTTGTATCTTTTCCACCTATGATCTTCTGCAACTTAATACCTAGCATAGACGATGGTAGTTTACGGGAGCCATTTAGTTCGGTTGGAAGATGTCCTCCGGGTGATCTTTGATAAGCGAGAACCAGTTTGGCTCGGTAGGATATGGCATGCGGGTGGCAACCCCTACCACAAGATGATTAATATGATCGACGAGCTTTATCTTGCACAGAAGGATCTGTGATTTTGCTGTTGATGTTATGTTAAGTTTCAGATTGTAATCTTTACATTATTTTGATGACTGGTCTCCTGACCATATTTTGGAGATATCAGTACTTATAGTATTTATGATATTATGGTTATGTTTCTTTTGCTATTTTGGTATTCTCTTATAGTGGGTATTAGTTGCTATCTTCGCTCTTTATAAATGAAAAGTCTTCTGCTGTAGACTCTCACCATTTTGAGAGTGTATGAACCCTGAGATTGATATGATCTTGCACAAGATGATTGATATCATATACGAGCTTTATCTTGCACAGAAGGATCTGTGATTTTGTTGTGGATGTTATGTTAAGTTTCAGATTGTAATCTTTCTGTTATTCTGATGACTGGTCTCCTGACCATATTTTGGAGATATCAGTACTTATATTATTTATGATATTATAGTTATGTTTTTTTTGCTATTTTAGTATTCTCTTATTGTGGATATTAGTTGCTATCTTTGCTCTTTATAAGTGAAAAGTCTTCCATTGTAAACTCTCACAATTTTAAGAGTATATAAACCCTGAGTTTTAACCTAGTGGAGAGGTTAAGGTTGGGAGGTAAATCGCTAAGTCATTTATGTCATACCTAAGATATGATTAAAGAATTTTATGAACCTAATTATGTAACTGACAAAGGGAAAGTGACAACCAAGGGTAAAAAGGTAATTAAAACACAGAAAAACTCCAGGAAAGTCATTTGTTGTATGCATGCGATGCAATATGCCTCACGCGTCCAACTGAACTCATCCGCATAGTGATGGGATCCGGTGCTCAAACGTGTCCTCGTGCTCACGCCGGCCCCGACAATGAAACAAAAACACATAACGTAATGATTAAGAACTAATAAAACGCGTAAAAATTCCATTTAAAAACAGTTTTCATGTGCAGTACTGATAAAAACTAGGTATTTGGAAGTAGAAACGATGGATTTTGAGCTCGAAAATGTGCTCACCCAGCTCCGCTAGATAGGCCACGGCGTGCGCGCCGGTAATTGAAGGAAGAGAATCCAAAAGAAACCGGAGCGTCTGAGCCCATTCCGAGAGTCCCCGGACCAAAAAAGCAAAACAGGGGACCAAAAAAGCAAAACGGGGGTGCAACACGAGGACTTCCCAGGAGGTCACCCATCCTAGTACTACTCTCGCCCAAGCGCGCTTAACTGCGGAGTTCTGATGGGATCCGGTGCATTAGTGCTGGTATGATCGCACCCGTTGGTATGGTTACGCAAAAACCTTATATGCCTCACGCGTCCAACTGAACTCATCCGCATAGTGATGGGATCCGGTGCTCAAACGGTGTCCTCGTGCTCACGCCGGCCCCGACAATGAAACAAAACACATAACGTAATGATTAAGAACTAATAAAACGCGTAAAATTCCATTTAAAAACATTTTCATGATAAAAACTAGGTATTTGGAAGTAGAAACGATGGATTTTGAGCTCGAAAATGTGCTCACCCAGCTCCGCTAGGTGGGCCACGGCGTGCGCGCCGGTAATTGAAGGAAGAGAATCCAAAAGAAACCGGAGCGTCTGAGCCCATTCCGAGAGTCCCCAGACCAAAAAAGCAAAACGGGGGGTGCAACACGAGGACTTCCCAGGAGGTCACCCATCCTAGTACTACTCTCGCCCAAGCCAAGCACGCTTAACTGCGGAGTTCTGATGGGATCGGTGCATTAGTGCTGGTATGATCGCACCCGTTGGTATGGTTACGCAAAAACCTTATATGCCTCACGCGTCCAACTGAACTCATCCGCATAGTGATGGGATCCGGTGCTCAAACGTGTCCTCTGGCTCACGCCGGGCCCACAATGAAACAAAAACACATAACGTAATGATTAAGAACTAATAAAACGCGGTAAATTCCATTTAAAAACAGTTTTCATGATAAAAACTAGGTATTTGGAAGTAGAAACGATGGATTTTGAGCTCGAAAATGTGCTCACCCAGCTCCGCTAGGTGGGCCACGGCGTGCGCGCCGGTAATTGAAGGAAGAGAATCCAAAAGAAACCGAAGCGTCTGAGCCCATTCCGAGAGTCCCCGGACCAAAAAAGCAAAACGGAGGACCAAAAAAGCAAAACGGGGTGCAACACGAGGACTTCCCAGGAGGTCACCCATCCTAGTATTACTCTCGCCCAAGCACGCTTAACTGCGGAGTTCTGATGGGATCCGGTGCATTAGTGCTGGTATGATCACACCCGTTGGTATGGTTACGCAAAAACCTTATATGCCTCACGTGTCCAACTGAACTCATCCGCATAGTGATGGGATCCGGTGCTCAAACGTGTCCTCACGCCGGCCCCGGACAATGAAACAAAACACATAACGTAATGATTAAGAACTAATAAAACGCGTAAAATTCCATTTAAAAACAGTTTTCATGTGCAATACTGATAAAAACTAGGTATTTGGAAGTAGAAACGATGGATTTTGAGCTCGAAAATGTGCTCACCCAGCTCCGCTAGATAGGCCACGCCGTGCGCTCGGTAATTGAAGGAAGAGAATCCAAAAGAAACGGAGCGTCTGAGCCCATTCCGAGAGTCCCCAACCAAAAAAGCAAAACGGGGACCAAAAAGCAAAACGGGGGTGCAACACGAGGACTTCCCCAGAGGTCACCCATCCTAGTACTACTCTCGCCCAAGCACACTTAACTGCGGAGTTCTGATGGGATGTGCATTAGTGCTGTTATGATCGCACCCGTTTGGTATGGTTACGCAAAAACCTTATATGCCTCACGCGTCCAACTGAACTCATCCGCATAGTGATGGGATCCGGTGCTCAAACGTGTCCTCGTGCTCACGCCGGCCCCGACAATGAAACAAAACACATAACGTAATGATTAAGAACTAATAAAACGCGTAAAATTCCATTTTAAAAACAGTTTTCATGTGCAGTACTGATAAAAACTAGTATTTGGAAGTAGAAACGATGGATTTTGAGCTCGAAAATGTGCTCACCAGCTCCGCTAGATAGGCCACGCGTGCGCGCGGTAATTGAAGGAAGAGAATCCAAAAGAAACCGGAGCGTCTGAGCCCATTCCGAGAGTCCCCGGACCAAAAAAGCAAAAACAGGGGACCAAAAAAGCAAAACGGGTTGCAACACGAGGACTTCCCAGATCTCTCTC
>FXXK01000151.1:0-55606 GCA_900184695.1 Betula pendula
ACAAACCTTATCCAAACAATCAAACCAGAAACTTCAATCAACCAATCAGAAGAATATCTCCAAACTTTAATAAAATTATTTTTATATAATTTTAATAATTATTTTTTAAAAATTTTATGAAAGGTATTTTGTTATCGGAGGATATTAATATTTTTTGATAATTTATGAGGAACATTGATACAATTGGTTGTTTAGGAAACACATTATTAATGATGTGGTAGTTTGAAGGGGTATGTATACTTTTCTCTTTGTTTTATTATTTATTTTTTTTTTTAAAAAAATTGTTTTTGTTTTTTAATTTTTTTTTTATAAATATTTTTTATACTCTTTTCTCGAATTTATAAGAATATTTTTATCTTATTAAAAAAAAATTAGAGTTTTTTTTTTTTTTTTTGGCCTTGGGGGATATTGACTTTTTTTTGGTAGTTTAGGAAAAACATTGACATAATTGATAGTTTGAGAGGACATCGACAAGAGTAATGCTAGGAATTATTTTTTTATCCTCTTTTTATCCTCCCAAAGTTGATGTAACTTTTAAAATTATAATTGAATCAAAATCTAATAATAATTTATCACAAATCCAATAGTGTTTTTAATAGCCACATCAATTTCGGGATGATGAAAAGATGATAAAAAAAAAAAAAAAAACTTTATCATTACTCCATTGAGAAGGGGATGATAGTTTGAGGGGAGTATGTATATTTTTCTCATTAATATATGTAGAATCTCATTTGATTACAAAAAAAAAATAAAAATCTCGTTTAAATCTTTTTTTTCTCATGTAATGTTTGAAATTTATTTATAATAATATTATTTTATTAGTCGGATTGATCAAGAAAAAAAAAATCTCGAGAAAAAACAAAAATCTCGCTCCGCCACTTGTTATGGGCTCCGTTCTTGCGGTCTGGGTTATTTATGGGAGTAATGCTAAATGTCACCTCATGTTCTCTAAAAATTAATGTGACTTTTAAATTTCTATTAAATTAAAATCTAATAATTATCTATCACAAATTAAATAATTATTTTATAAGCCACCTTAATTTTTCAAAAATATAACAAAGACATAATGTTACGTGTGACATTACTCTATGTACGCATAATGCATGCGTGGTCATAAAATGTGGTTGAGTCCACATGATGGGTCCATTCACAGAAGCACGAATGGAATTGGATTTTGAATGCCCCCTATCACTTAATGCTTTACGACTTGCCGCATTGGGACCAACAATCTGAAAGTGCAAGAACGATCTGCCTTTCTTCTAACTTCTAATGAAGTGCATTACCACAAACACTTTCATAAGCCATATAAAAGACGTCAACTTTTGCCTACCCATATTTTATTTTGGAAAAAATTATATTTAATTTTTAAGTTTTTACCTGATTTAAATTTAATTTTTGAATTTTTAATTGGTCTCTCAATCACTTTTTCATTAAAATAAATGGTTTTGTCATATGTTACGTACTGGACAGAACTAAAAATTTTTATCGAAGGGAGTCAAAGTATAAATAAGAAATATATTAAGATTAAAGATTAAATCAACATATACAAATAAAATTAGTATACATTTTGTATTAATAAAATAGAAGTAAAATATTATAATTTTTAATTCAATCACCTATTAAAATAGAACTTGACGTTATCTTAGATCCTAAAAATTATCTATGATTAAATATGTAAAAAATTTTACTATAATTTCTCTTTTAATATAAACATTAAATAATTAGTTGAAAAGTCATCTTCAATTTGATTACTGAGCCAACTAAACCACCACATCATCTATGGGGTTTCTAATCATGCATTGACCGAAGAAAGTTGACAAACACAGGAATATCTTGTAGGATTTTGTTCCAAAAGTTGTCCAAATTAGTATGATAAGACAATACAAATCACAAACCATTGTAATTAAACCATATTTAATTAAAATTTTCAAAATGGAGAGGGGCCATGGCTTACTCCTGTCTCCACGTAGGTTCGTCTCGGTTATGTGTATCTTAATTAAAACGTTAGTGTTCATATCAATACCTAATATCAATGTCATTTCATTATTTCATTAAGTACTAAATCATCTAAAAAAAACTCAACTCCAAAAACAAAAACCACTTTTTTTCATCATTTTAATCTTCTAAATTTGTAACATTAAAAAAAAATTATTAACTTTGATGTTGAGATAAATCCCGACGTGTCAAATGAGACACACATGACAAATAGAAAATCGTTAACTTTGAACGTAAAGTAATAAAATGACCAATTTAAAACTTGAGTAAAACTTAAAGGACCTTATTCTTAAAATTAAAACTCTAAAGATTAAATTCAAATCAGATAAAAATAATGGATTAAATATGATTTTTTTCTTTTATTTATGTAATTACACCGCCACGTGCCTCAATGATGCAAACGGTGGGGACTCTACACTTGGCCCAGTTCATCTAAAATCTTGCATAATGTTGTCGTTTGGAGCCTTGAAGGGATGCAACTCTTACGCTCATTTAAGGGGTTTTTTTTTTTTTTTTTTTTTTTTTAAAAAAAAAAAGAAAGGTAAAAGAGAACTCATTTAAAACATGTTATATTAGCAGTCTAAAATGAGTGTAAAAAATAGTATTAATCTATTATTTTAGTTTGATGTGACACCTTCAAGTTATGTTTTGTGTGTAGAAGACATGGTTCGTTTCACAACGCTTTTTAAAATATATTTTTTTGGTTTTGATGTGATATAAATGTGAAAGTGGCTTTAAGTATTTTGTATTTTGAGTTGTTTGTTAATACTTTTATTTTTGTTTTTTTTTTTTGCTAAAAAGCAAAAACAATCATAAAAAAAATAATGTTAAAAACTACATTTTTATTTCACAATTATCTTATAATGTTGAAGTGACAATCTCAACTAACCCTAGAATTAGTTCTTGTTAAAAGAAAAAAAAAAATCAATAATTAATTGAATCTGCCCTATCACAATATATTGGATTTGCCCTATAAACATTATGATATAGTTACAAAATAAAAATATAATAGATAGTTACATAGCATTTTGTATAAAACAAAAAACATTGTCAAACGAGTTCTAGCTTATCCTGTTGATAAACTTAAAAACAAAAACAAAAAAATATACACCTGTTATCTAGGAAAAATGTAACAATTAAACATTTCATATTTTGCATCAAATCCGCTGCAGATTTGGTATACATCTCAGAATAATGGTCAAATTATATATTAAATATTACACACGATTAGCAGGACACGCCAACCTTGGATTTGTTATTACATGTTGATTATGATAATACACGTTCCCCACCTGTAATATATTAAAATAAAATGATTAAACAAAGTCATATTCCTCCTACTTATAGTGCATCGAATTATTTTTTATTATTTTTTTCCATTCTACTTATAATGCATCAAATTCTAAACAAATTTGGCGTATATTTCATCAATGATATATTTGTGCATCTCTTTCATATGAATACTGGTCAAAGGATACCAGGTCTTAAATATTTTAATAAGTAAAAATTATATTTTTATTTCACTATTTATCTTATTTAATTGATTTGATAGTGTCAATCAATTTTTCAATTTTTTTTTTTTTTAACAAAGGTTAATTTAAAAACTAATTGGCACGATTATGTCTGCTAGATGAAATGGTAAGTGATAAAAGTGAGCTTCTAGTATTATTCTTTAAATAATGTTAAATATCATATTACTATCATATCCCCAAGGTCATATAAGAGTAGATTGACACCACCATTGAAATTTTTTTCTTTTCTTTTAACGATGACTAATATAAGAGTAGAGTGACAATATTATGTCAACATCGTGTGATACGGATGTGATAATAGTAAAGTATATAGTATTCAGCTTCTTTAAATATTAAAGACAGGATTAGCACGATACTCCAACCTTCCATTCTGTGATTGATGTTGATTATGACTCCACTGAAAAGGACTTCCAATAAAAGAGGAGGTAACGCTAAGTTTTAGCCAAATGATTTATGGGATAAATAATTAATCACAAAGAAGCGCCTACATCATTATGCACAAAGAGATTGGGCATGGGGCTGCTAAGATCCCAAATACATAGATTTATTTTGTAAACATTAGGCTGTCACAGAAGTCTCCACTGCAACATTGCCAGAGTAAACAACTTCTGATTTCATGTCAGCCTCCCACAATTCCGGAATTGCTTCCCTAATGTTGTGAATGCTTTCTAAAGCGTAATCTGCACCTTTAACCCTCTGGGAAGTGCCAACCTGCAGTAATGGAAGAGGCACAATACTCAATAGGACATATATCATCATATATATGCCTTAGTTTTATGGTACAAAATATTCCAATAACTTACCAACACAGTCTGAAGACCCACACGTTTTCCAGCTTGTATGTTGCGGACACTATCCTCAAAGAACAGCTGAAACAGCAAGAACATAAAGGGTAAACAGATATGCTAGTAAAAAGTTTTGGAGTGTGTTTTTGTTTTTGGTTTGAAAGTGTTATGAATTGACATAAAAAGTGAAACTGTTTTTTTTAATGTTTTTGTTTTGAGGAGAGAAAACAACAATTTTAACGAACGGCTTACAGTTCTCTGAGGGTCTATGTTGGCTACTTTGAGAGCCTGTTCTATGGCGGCTTCTGATGGTTTGCAGACAATGGGTGTCTTTGGTAATCCTGAACCGAGGATAGGCTGAGCAAAATGGGCAATGATGTCAAATATTTTAGAGCTTGAAGCAGCAGCAATAGTGCGTGAACCCACAAACTCAATGTCATCTTCATCATCAGAAAAAGTGCTCTTGTGAGTTGGATTCAGGGTCTCAAAGCAGATAATCCCCTCAAAACAGTCTTCTAATCCAAGCTTGCTAAGCACTTTGGCCGCATGGACCTTGTCTGCGTTTGTGAAGATCTATTTGCAAAAACAGCAAAGAAGGAGCATAAGAACACAGTCACACCATGATGGACCCATTTGGTAAAATCAGTTACTTACAACTTTACGGTAAGGCAGGTTCAGCAAAAGACTTCTCAAAACAGGGTCGGGTTTTAAGTTCTCATACGGTAGTCTTCCATGAACAAAACTGTTACACATGAAAGTGAAAGGTCAATACCTTTTAATTGAATTTGAAGGGATGACAATCCTTCAGGAAGAGGAACTTCCATACCTGTGGTATTCATCATAGTCAAAGTCATAGCCAATTGCCTGCAAAGGACAATCACATAAAAATATAATTTATTTAATGTGTTCCCATTTTACCAGCAAAATAAATAAATAAGTAAATAAATCAAAACCATACCCTAAGACCAGCCATTGTTGTTCCATAGTTCTTGTACAGAAGGTTGCACAAGTCAGGGATTTTGCTCTCATCTATGCCAAGCTTTTCGATCATATAACCTACACCAAGGGCATCATCCATGTATACATATCAGAAATACAGAATTGGCTGTATAATAGAGAAATCTGAGGCATTTACATTTACAACCACAGGGACTTTACCTTTTATATTCTTGAGGCATGCTGTGGCAATACCAGAACTAAGAGGATACAGAGTATCATCCAGATCTGCAAGTTCAAACATATGGTTAAAATCATTCCCCTGTGGCAATTCAGAGTAGCAAGCGAAATGTGTTGAACAAAATGGCTTACCAAATAGAAGGCAGTCATATTTTGGCCTCTGACCCTGCCTGTAGAGATCCTCGAATACCATTTTGTTCAGAAACCCTTAAGCAAAGAACGAAAACATGTGATCACAAAGCTCCACGATAAGTTAAACCCACCAAAGTTTATATGCATATTTATTTTGAGTCTCAAACGACAAGCTTTCATGGGATTCCAAATAATTAAGGCACCTATTGACTCAGATTACCAACAGAGGAAGAAAGAGGATCTATTTTAGGATAAGGCTTTCGGAATGGACAATTTACAACCACTACTAGATATTGAATCAAGAACAGGTGGACCAGAGACTTTATGGGGTTAGAAAACCCAAAGAAACACGTAAAAGCTCAAAAGTTTCCATTATTATACAACTAGCTGGCAACAAATATTAACCCCGCCTAACAATGACAAAGACATATGAGGATCATCAGAGTTCTTTTTATCAAAGTTCTTGTGATTTAGCAAACCCTTTCCAGTGTGTTATAACTTTAAGAATCAAATACAACGCAAAAGATTCAAACTTTTCCGGCCTAAGTAAAAGGGGATTATTATACATTGAATAGAAAAACTTCACCACTTTCATCTGCGAGACTCCCGAGTGTTTCATTGGCGTGATGTCGAAGAAAATAAAAAAAACTTGAACAAAGCATAGCCATCAATGCACAAATCACAATATCACTTTTCAAGCCTCAAAATTAACAAAAGAACTGAATACATTGAGTAGATTAAAAGGGGTTCACTTGTAAAACAAATCAAAGCTCAAAAATGAACCTTTGACTTCTCAATTTGAGACATAGCCCAACAACACCAAAAGTCGAAAGCTTTGGTATTGGAACAGTAACACAAAAAACATAACACTCTCCACCAAAAATACACCCAAATAAAAAAAAATGCAGTCTGAACTCAGAAGACAACATTTCCTGGACAAACCATTCATTGCTGGAGAATTCAAAGAACCCAAAAATCAAACCCAACACACCCAGAATTGAACCCAAACACCCAGAACACCAAAATGGATAAGCTTTGAAGCATTATCATAATGAAAACTGAAATGCAAGACGAAACCAAAAATGCAAGAAAAGAAAAACGTAATTGAACCAAAAGAAGGACTTACCAAACTCGAAATGAGCAAAGAAAGAAAAAGGCAAAGTGGGAATTTGTGAGAGAAATGCAAAGAGAAGGTGAACAATGGAGGAAGAGAGGGGAGGAAGAACAGGGGGAGGGGTGGGTTTAAATAGGTACAAACCGTTGCCTCTTGCATTTGGTCCCTTCGATTTAAAATTAATAAATTTAGATAGTTGCATTAAACACGTTTAATTAATTCAAAACAAAAATGATTAAGAAAAACGACCCGAAGGTAACAGGAAGGCCACAGTTTTCAAAGGTCAGAACTCAGAAGTTAAAAAATCCCGTGTGCACCTTCGTGGACACTCCTCTTTGTCCAGAGAATTCCAGTTTTACCCAAACCAAACCACCCTCGTAGACTCTGGAACCTGCTAGTCTAAAGGTATCAGATTTTTTGTTGAGACGTCTAACTTTTCGGTCTTTCTTTCTCTTTCTCGTCCAATTCCTGTAAAATTATTATTAGATTTAGAACATGTATGGTAGGAGGAATGACTATTCCATAGAATAGTCTTTATCAAGTATGAAATGAGTGTAATACATTAACCTTGAAGTAGTCATTCTGATGGTCATAAATGAATAGTTATTCCTTTAATTGAGGGAATAATCATTCTTTTCAACTTAAGAGGAATTATTATTCATTCAATTGAAAGAATAATCATTCCATTATGACTATTAGAATGGTTATTCCAAAGCTAATTTACTCTACTCTTTTCATTTTTAATATAGGCTATTCTATGTACCAAACATAACCTTATAGAATTCACACGTAGGTCCGTATAATTTCTACAAATTCAATAATGAATTTACATGAATTAGATGAGAGGAAGATGAATGGAACAGAATCATTTCTTTTTTTTTGTTTTGTGGTCTGAACTCAATGTATCCATACTTTTTTTTTTTTTTTTTTCAGTATTCCGGAACTATCCCTCTACGGTTTGGCTTCTAAAATTGGGCACAACCAATTTGATAAGCATTGGAAGCATACATATTTGGAATTAAGCATGAAGGGAATAGAGGAGGTATATGCGTGTGGATTTGGTGTACTGCTATATCTAATAATATGCGGTTGAGTGAGAAAATGGAGGAGTCAGTTTGAAAAATAAGTTAGGCTCCCTTTGATTGATAAGGATTTTTGTTTTTTGCTAGTAATTTGAGTAACACATGTGAAAGAGATCACATGAAACCTATCAGTCGTGCAACATAAAATTTATTTGGACAGATAGGCATTTTCTTACAATGTATTGCTCAAACTATTAGAAATTTAGGTTATGTTTGTTTCGATGGAAAACTTATTTTTAAAAAGGTTTTTCCTATTTTTTTATGTTTAGTGCGACAAAAAATTTTAGTCAAATCGAAAGCATTTTTAGTTGACTAAGAAAAACTTTCTTTAAACTGTGTAAAATAGTTATTTTATTTTATTTTTCTAAATTATTTTTTTTAAGTTTGAGCTTCTCCTTCTTAACCTGTAGTACTTGATCTTATTATCATCGCACGTACTTTCTTACAGTTCATTCTTTGGCACCGATCCAGTTGGAAGTCGCTGGCCATCGTTGTCACTATTATTGTCGTTGCTATTGGCGCCACTAATTTTTTGTAATAGCCAAATGTTAAAAAAAATGTTTCACCTTGAAATAGATAAACTTTAAATAAAAAAATGGCTAAAAATCTCAATCTCAATGAATAGGGAAAAGCTAATGTAGCTTTTGATTCCCATGCCAAACCAAACCGATCCGGACACTTTTCCACACATGGTACATCCAGTTGGATATCTAGCATGATTTTTTAGTGCTTTAAAGGACAAAAACCAGCATGAATGCACCCGAGGAGGGGTGGCTTGATGGGTGCTTGATTGAGGAAGACAAAAAAAATAAAAAATAAAAAAATGAAAATAAAAGAAGAATGATTGAACTTAGGAACTTGTCAACATTGAATTTGCTTTTAGAATAGTTGGAAGCCTAAAAGATCTCTGATCAATCCATAAAGTGTTGGCATATTCCCTTTTTCTTTTGAAGATCTTAATCAAAATTTAGAAGGAGTGTATTTGGTAAATATTTTTTTTAAAAAAAAAAAGAAAATAATTGATTGATTTGATATAAAATAAAAATAAATTCTAAAATTTTTTGTCAGCAAAAAGTAAAAAAAAATATTGTTTAGTAATGTGAAAATAAATTGCTTTTTAAAAAAAAAAATGAGAAAAAATGTTACCAAAACAAGCCCATTGATTTTTTTTTTCTTTGGCATAACTCTTTGTTTTCGCTTTGTCTTCCCTTTTTTTTTTTTTTTAATTGCTTCTTCTTTCTTTAGGTTGTGTGTTGAATCATTTTCTTACCAGCGAAAGGAATATACTACCGAAGTTTAGAATTTTTAGATTTCCCTATCTTAAGAATGAGCAAAATATTTGGGTACTATACATTTTATTATAATTTTTGTACAAACTCACGTGACAGTTGTTCGAGTTTCATGTGGGTTATATTGCTAAAGAAATTTAATTAAAAAAATTGATAAGTAAATTTAATTGTTTAATAGTTCATTTGATAAATGCACATAGACTATTATGTAAGTTTGTAAAGAACTGATAAACTACAACTTTTACTATAACTTATTTATAAATTCACGTGACAATATTTTAATGGTAAAAAAATTATGCAACAAAATTTGAATTATAAATTTAATTATTTAGTAATAAATATAATAAATAACACGTGAAACTGCCACGATAGTGTTAGAAACTTTGATGAAAATAATATGAAATGGATTTGTTCCTGTCACGTTGGAAATTAGGAGGAAACAAAGAAACTTTGGGGCACAAAATTTGAGTGAATCGTTCTCTGCCCCCTAGCCAATTATAGGCATATTCCTAACTCTTCATAGAAGTTTGTTTCGGTTTCAAAAATTTAAATTTAATTATTTAATTTATATTTTATCTTTTTTTTTTTACAGAAAAGAATTCTTTTCGGAAAGGATCTACTCTCTCTTTCAAATGATGAGTAGGTTGAACTCAAGACATATTTTTTAATAAAAATTTAAATCATTATTTATTTTAAAAGTTTAAATTTATAAAAAAAGATAAATTTATTTATTTAATTTATATTATAACATACAAAATTATCACCTTCTACATAATTAATAAGGTGTAAGGATGACCACATTATTATGGTGTAATCATCTCATATATATTTCTCATGTACATTAGTTAGTTTATAATAAAAAATTTAATACTCTAAGAGCACTCATATTAGGCTTAATAAAGTAGCTAAAAAGCTACTTTGTTGAGCCCTATAGCAAATTTTTTTGAAAAAACTCACTCAGTCGCAAAATACCAATATTTGTTAAACTGCTACAGTGCTCAACAACTTTGTTGAGCACTGTAGCTGAAACAACTATAAAAAACTATTTTTTTCTCCTACGCCTGCTTCCTTTCTCACGCATCCTTCTTCTCCCCTTTCTTTTGTTTTTTTTTCTCCTATGCCTGCTTCCTTTCTTCATCTCTGCATCATTTATTGAAAATTTGAAACTTCAATTCTTCAATGCTATCTCAGCCGTGCATCATCTATTCAAACTTTAACTTTTTTTTTTTTTAATTAAAAAGTAACCATCAGATAAAAACATTGAAAAAAAATGACCATTATGTAAATTTTTTTTTTTAAAAAAAATATGAACCGTTTAAAAATGACAAATTTAAAAAAATATGATTGTTAAGAAATGAAAAGGCTTCAAAAATATGATTGTTGGAGAAAAAAATAAAAAAAGAATAGATAATGAATATTTAAATAGAATAGTAAAAATTGTTAGTTAAAATGCTGAGCCGGATGTAGGTTCTTTTGAAAAGTTGTTAGCTAAAATAGAAAAAGTGGTGTTTTACCTAAAATTTAGCCAAATATTTGGTGAGCCCAATGTAAGTGCTCTAACAACACTAGGCTAAATACTAAAATCTAAAACTTCGCTAAATATATTTCCGTTACTAGCATTATTTGCATTGACTCGTACTAGTGTATAGCAATCTGCAAATAAGTGAACTTCCATAATAAAATAAAATAAAAAAAATCTGAGAAATTTATTAATAACCAAATACATGTAATATAAAATTATAAAGAATTTGTTAAAACATTTTTTAGAGGTCTTTTTAGATTTTTTTTTTAAATTTTTTTTAATTAAATTGGAGCCCACTTTTCATTGAGAGGTAGACCCCAATTTAATTTAAAAAATTAAAAAAAAATTCTAGAAGGACGTCTAAAAAATACACCAGCATTTTCCAAATTTATAATATAGCTACTAATTAAAATAGTAAGAAATTGGCTAGTATATATTAATTAAAAAAAGAGGGGGGGGGGGGCGCATATATAGAATAGTGGGCATCATCTGAAGGTCTGATGAGTTGTTAGCCAGATCAGACAGTGTTGAATCTCCGTTGCTGTAGCTTTCCCAGTCGACCAACCCCCACCGACGAAGCTAGGAAGGTCCAATTATAATCAAAGTACGTAAAATAATAGTAATAATAATAATAAAATGATATTTTGTTGGGAGCAAGACGATAAAATAGAGGTGATGGTCATGACAGCCAGCCAAGGGTTCAGGTGGGTTGGTTGAAAGAAATAATTGAGAGAAAGAGTTAGAAATGGCGCTTTCGAAGCCCCAGTCGACGGAGCAACGTTCCTTTGTTGTGTTTTCAAATGCCGTAACTGTGTTTCCTATCTATTAATTAAGAATTTGCTGAACCCGAAAGAATATGAGTAAACAAAGGCCGCCTCCATTTTCATTTCCCTGCCTCCTTTCTTCATATCTACTTCTCTAGTACTTTTTTGTCTTTTGCTATATTATTATTATTATTATATATCTACTCTCTAAATCTTTGGCCTCCAATTATTTCCTCCCGCAACAAATAAATAATGCCCGACCGGCCTGTGCCGTGGTCTACGTTAGGTTTGTTAGTCATTTTCAATCCAATAGTGCCTTCAATTATGTCTTTTGTGTTTCTCTTTCCGTCTGTCTTTGGCTTTCTTTTATAGGTTACCCCATATTTTATTTGTGTTTATTTAAAATTGATATGAGTGACATGAATCATTATATATATATAATTTTTTTTTTTAATGTTTATTAAAAATTAATATAACTTATAAAATTATTATTAAATTTTGATCTAACACTGCTATTAAAAATTACATTAATTTTATATGAACAAGAATATACGGTACAAATGAAATGAATCACTACTCTTTTGGAGAGAGAGAGACAGTGAGAGAGGCGCAGATCATAAACTAATACATAACAATCCACAGCATTGGAAACGCTGGTCATGCACATATATATTTTATTAACTTCATGGAAGTGATGGCAAAATATTATATACTTAATTACACTGGCAACTACCAATGTTCATACGCAGTTTTCAAAAATTCAACTATTGATACTTTTGCCTATTGGATCTGCAATTCGCGTTAAATGGGTTCATGGGTCGGGTTTACAATTGTGATGTTAGCGGGTATTTCATAATTTTGGGAATATAAATCATTATTCTTAGAGTACTGATTTTACTATAGAGTATAGATACTATTGCTTTAGCCTTTTATTATAAAGGGAGCTGATATACATCAGCCCAGGCTGATGCAACAGTGCATCAGCCTGGGTTGCTTTTAGTATAAAAAAAATAATAAAAAAAAAATAATATATATTTTTTTTTCTGAAATGGGGTCCACCATTTTAGAAAAAGTGTCCAGGCTGATGCACTGTAGCATCAGCCTGGGCTGTTGTTTATCTTTACCGTATTATAAATTTCTTACAAATTGATGTGACAATCTACGTCAGTCACTAAATAATTAAATTTATTTGTCAAATTTTGTTTATTAATTATGTAGACTAGTATATGAGTTTGTAAGAAAATTGTTATAAAAGCTATAGTACTCTAATGAACGCCAATACTACACGATATATATTTTTTTCTTTGTTTGCAGGGGCAAAAGTAGAACTAAGAAACGCAATTTGTCCTTTTGATATATTAAAACATTGGCTAGAAAAAACTCACGAGCTCCTTGGGAGGGAGGGGAGGTGAGGTGGTTTGGTTGTTGGTTCTGGGTGGAAAATGTTATTCGCATATTTTTTGTATATACGTTTCATTTGTATCATTAATTTTAAATTAATAAATGCAATAATGTGAATTACAACGTAGTGAGAACTATATAAAAGGCGTGTGCAAAGAAATTTATCCTTTATATATGAATATTTAATATATTTTGTAATTTGTGTTGTATCTTAAACTTATTTACTATTCTGAGTTTTGTCAAGCTTACCTTTTACGTAAAAGTATGAAATGAATATTTGATTAAAGAAAGACCAATTAAACATGAAAAAACGATAGAAAAGAACAATCCCACTTATTTTAATTCACTAATCATGGTTAAGAGAAGTATCATCAGCAACTTTAAAAGTTAGTTTAGTTTAACATAATATCAAATGTATTGTTAAAGAAGTAGATGAGAAATGCACTCAAAAAAATAAAAATAAAATTAGATGAGAAATGTGTACCGAAAGTGTATATATCATTCTCTTTTAAACTATTTGTGTGTCTATATCTATCTATCTATCTATCTATCTATCTATAGATAGATAAATAGATAGTTTTTGCTTTATGTAAAACTTATTTGGTATTCAAGTTTTGTCAACTTTAGCTCTTACATAAGGTATAGGAAATTAGGAATAACTGTTTGATTAAACAAAGATTAATTAAATGGGAAAAACCAACAGAAAAAGGACAACTCATCTAATTTAATCCATTAATCATGGTTAACAGAAGTATGATTAACAACTTTGAAAGTTGGCTTGGTTTAACATAATATTATATGTGCTGTAGAATGCAGACCGCAGGATATGCTCCCATGGGTTTTCACCAATCCAAGCTAGTCAATTCCTCCCCTACCCTTATTTTCTCCTTGCTTGCCACTCAACATATATAATGACTTCAAATTCGGTAAACAACCAGAAACCTCCACAAATGATACGCAATAAATTACTGTTTTTTTTTTTGGAGATTATCTTCATCTGTTTGCCTTCCAACAAGGAGGCCAATAATGCTTGTTGGATTAATGGACATTCGGTTGGCTTTTTACTCTCCAAAGCAATTATGGTTGGTCCAGAATGATTTCCAGCGCATTGCCTCCCATTGTCAATCTACTGCCTAACAAAAATGAAGTCCCATCAGGCCATCATCATAATTCACAAATAGCTTGTCATGTATGGAGTCAGCTTCCATCCAATTTTCTCTAGTGTTCTTAAAAGAAACGCAGCTTTGGCCCCTTGTAACGGAGGTTAATTAATGAATTGGAAATTGCAATGGACAATCAATCTGCTTTAGCGTTTCAAAACAAAATTGGAAAAACACAAAAAACAAAAAACAAAAACAAAAATAAGAAGACAAAAATAGTCTGGCACATAAGATAATGCGGTCAGATTCTATGACCCAACAACTATTACGAGATGTGGCTTGCAAAATCCACTCTGCCACGTTGTGTCCTAAACTTCATTTGCAGCCTCACGTGATGAGTAGGATCTGTTATCATTATCATGAGATGTAAATGGGTAAGTTTACTAAGTTGCACATTTTGAACGCCACGAATTACAGTATGAGGTTCACAGAGTATGGATTTTGTTGTGTTCTACAGAAAATCACAACTTTTAAAGCCCCTTTGTACGATAAGACCCTTATGGAATATTAAGGCACACCACACATTTGCTTCAATAATATTAAAATCTTAATCTAAGCGGTCCAAAGTGAATCTAATCGCCACTTGTTAGTTGTTAGTGACCTTAACATGGGGCTCACAAACATGAATTATGTGACCCTAGAGCAACAAAAGCGCATGTGGGCAGCGTTCATCCAGTATTAGAGGAGAACGAATCAAAGTCGAGAAAACTTACGCATCATGGGTTCCTTTTCACACAGACGCTGCAAAAGGAGTCCCACTTGTGCATCATACATCCAAATTCATAAGCTGTAAGTTGTAACACTGCCCTTTGCCATGTATTTTCAGAAGCAGTCATGATTGAGAAAAAGCTTTAAACCTTTACAAAGAGCAGACAGAAGTTACAAAATTATCTTCAGAACAAAATATGGAGGAAAGGGGCCACTTCCACAAGTGCAATGGCTAGATAGATACTAAACCTTCATAAAGAGCAGGCCAGAAGCTCCGAGTCTGCACATCCAGCAGGGTAGATCACATCAGCTACATCCATAACTCTAATATTAGGAGTCACAGCAATTCAAACATTAAAAGCAGCATTCCAGAACGGAGACATTTTAATTCCATAGAAGAAGATTTTTTTTACAAGTTAGTTCAAATACAGGAGATGGCTAATGAATAAATTAGCTTCAAAAAAAATTTATTTTATACAACCACCAACAGAAACACTATGCAGGCACAACATCTGGTTCCAAGGGTGGTGGTGGTGACTTCCCACCCTCTGTGGTCTCTTTAGCCTCCTTCTCTTCTTCTTGGAAACCTTGCTTAAACCTATCATAATTTGTGGGCTCGTTTGACTTGAATGGGCGCTCTCCCAATACTCGGACCAGGTCATCTTGATGAAGGACCTCCTTTTCAAGCAACAGCTCTGCAATCTGCGCTATGTGCCCCTTGTGCTCCTCTATCAGCTGAAGAGTGCGGTCATAGGCCTTCGCCACCCATTCCCTAACTTCACCATCTATAATTGCACCAGTCTTGCTGCTGTAGGGCTTGCTCATCTCAAATGCATCCTCCCTTTGAGGAAAGGAAAGAAGACCCACCTTGTCGCTGAAACCATAGACTGCAACTTGGGCATAGGTCATCTTGGTCACTTTCTCCAAGTCATTCTGGGCTCCAGTTGAGATCTTCCCCAACAAAACCTGATTCAAGGAAACAAAGGGTTCCATATTTAATTGACTCTATCATAAGTCTATCTATCATGGCCAAATATAACATAGTTTTCTAGGCTCAAGAAACAGGCCAATCAGGCAGACCGGCATGAGCCCCCAGTAAACTGCCTCTCTCTTTAGTGATGAAAAACCCAGAATTTTGGCTCAAGATTTGAAGCATTTCAAATGCTCTTAGATGGTAAATCATTGCCCAAAATTGCATTATATTATGTGTACTTAAAACACTTATACACCTATAAGAAATGTTGTGACAATCATGAAATTTCTGACCTCCCTGTTTAAGTACTATTTACAGATATCCACAAAATGGATAATATATACACATCAATTAAGGAAAAGAAATGCTATTCCTCCCCTCCCTTCTGCAAGGAACAATGTGTTCCAAAAAAACATGTAATATTTCAAATGGAGAAAGTGAGAGACCAGGTATTTACATTGCCTAACATTCAGATGTAAAACTTGAGGCCCGAGTCTTAAGCATCATGATCCATCATCATCTGACTAGTACATTAATTGTAAAGATATCATCATCTGACTAGTACATTAATTGTAAAAGATATCCATTTAAAGACCAAATAATTGTTTGTAGATACTATTCAAACATCGACACGTTGACAGAAAGAGGGAAGAGCTCTGCAGTCGATGGTTATGGAATAGTCATGAAAACAACTTTGTGCTGCTGGTTTCATCAACTTTCTACACACAAATATGAAGTTGTATGTTCTGTTTATTGTTAAGATGTCACTGGGAAAGTGGAAAATTAGAATATCACATAATTTCAGCATTCGAAGTTCACATTCCTTAGATCTTCTAAGCAATGAGAATGATCATCATCTATCAATGTATAAAATCCATAAGAAATGAAAACAAAACTTATTTAGCGAGAAAGAATGGAGTACATTATGTGCAGCTGATCACATGATCAATGAATTATGAACATCACAGTCCAAACCTGCACCTCATGGCTCATTTTATTTGTCCATTGAAGAGCTAAAGCCACCTTGAAAATCTCAATTAAGAGAAATTCTTTAAAAAAATGCATATAAGCACTTTCATAATAGATCAATATTTCCTCTTCTAAACAAGTCCATATTAACACATCCAGCAAAATGTGGAAAGAAGGGAAAGAGGAACTGTAAAATCACCTGCTCAGCAGCTCGACCACCAAGGGTCATGCAAGTCATATCAAAGAGCTGCTCTTTGGTCATTAATAGATTTTCATTGGGAACATACTGGGCAAACCCCAGTGCTGCAGTACCACGAGGAACTATCGTGACTTTAAGCAAGGGTTCCGCATGTTCCAAGAACCAACCAGCAACAGCATGACCAGACTCATGGTAAGCAACAGTACGCCGCTCTAGCTTGCTTATTACCTGTGGAAAGAAACAAGTAATGGTTTACATGTCTTGATACATGAACTTCTGAATGGCTCTATTATTAGAGGTTTAGATCCGTCTTCAAATTAATGATGATGCCATCACCACTCAGAAGTCAACCACCAAATTAACTGATACCATAAGCAGTTAACAGAATTATTCTATATTCAAAAATTCATGCAAACTGTCTTTTAGTGCTCGACAGTTGCTCTCCAAAATTCCAACACTGGGAGAGACAGACTCATAGAGAGACAAATGTACCATCTCATTTACAAGTAAACATCAACCAACCAACCAACTTATTGACGGGTGGCAAACACTACCATTCAGGACCATAGTCTAGCGTTGGTTCAATAAAAACCTTCCCTTTTTCAGCCTAAATAGCAAAAGTCAATAAAAATGATGTCTTTTTTAATTTCCAAATCTGACAAAATACATAAACCAATTCATGTGATATGATTGCATCGCGATGCCCAAGTACATGATCTAAGAGGTTATTGTATCCAGTTTAGAGTTTGTAAAAAATGTACACGCATCATTTATAGGTCATTATTTGGGCAGTGGATGCCATTTAATTGATCCTAACATATATGATTGTCACAAAATCATGTGCATAAATTTAAAGAAGATAAATGAAACAAAGAGATAGAGGTTATGTTTGTTAGTGTATTCAGGTAAGTGTTTTTTATTTGAAAAAATGTTTTGATGTGACATGAAAGTGAGTAGTGTTTTTAAAAGTATTTTTGGGTGGGGTTCACATTTAAGAAAATGCTTTTTGTAGGCGACACCTGTTTATTTAAGAAAACACTAACAAATGACTTTTTACTCATTAAAAGAAAGAAAGAAAGTGTGGCCGTTCGGCCACCCTTAATGGAGGAGAGGGGTGGCTGCGTAGCCACCCCAACCAGGACAATGGTGGCCGCACAGCCACCACGATCTGGTTGGGGTGGCCGTGCAACCACCCCTAGCCTATTATGGTGGCAGCGGCTACCCTTGACCCTATTGTGGTAGCCGCAAAGCCACCTCTGACGAAGAAAGAAATTGTCATACGAACATCCATCTCCTCTGCTAATGGTGGCCACAAGGCCACTCTTTTTTCCTTTTTAGTATTATAGTTTTTTAATTTTTTTTAAATAATAAGTGAGCCCTTGTTAATGTTTTCACTTTTTAAACTCAAGTTAACTGCCTGTTTTGTCAACGTATTCCTACAAGAAGCTGTGAAAAGTTTTCTACAAAGTGTTTTATGTTTAGAGTTGTTGATGTTTTTTTTAAAAAAATCTTTTTGTCTCTGAAAACAGAAAATACTTTTGAGAATATGTTACCAAACATTGCCCTATTCTTCTTTCATTTAAATCAAAATCTCCATAGACTTCAAATTTCCAGAAAGTAGTTTTTATTGGTAAATCATAATTATGAGTTCAGGTTCTAAGGCTTTTACGAGTCATAGATTAAGTGTATGTTTGGCAAATAGTTAGATTAGAGTTTGGGGTTTTTGAATTTTGAATGATAATAAAAAGTGATTGATGTGATATAAAGTACAAAGAATGTTGTAAATTTTTTGTATAGAAAAATGAAAAAGTTTTGTTTTTTTTTTGTAGTTTTTTATTTGAATAGTAATAAAAAGTGTTTGATGTGATATAAAAAGTGAAAAAAGTTGTTAAAAAATGATTAGTAGAATATAAAAAATTGGAATGTTTTAATGTGATTTTTTTTGGGGGGGAAAGTGGAATCCAATCCAGACCTTTGCCAAACATACCCTAAGGGCTTAATAAAGCAACAAGTTCTTCAAAACAATTAGCTTTACCAAGTAACAGTTTAAAGGATATTTTCTCACATAAAAACTAATAATGAAATTGAATTGGTTTGAGTCTGGAGATTAGTGAAAAATTCAAACCCAGAGCCAACTGCTCTTTCATATAGAGTACATCAATCATGCCAAGTATATGCAAACAACATTAGTACAGAATTACAAATAAAGAAGTGCATGACTGAGATAAAGTTTACCTTGTTCTTCTTCTCCAAACCACCAATAACCCTGTCTACAGCTGCCTCAAAATGTTCCATAGTGATCACTGCACTCTCATTCCTTGCAGCAATCAAAGCAGCTTCATTACAAACATTTGCAATGTCTGCTCCAGCAAATCCAGGAGTAAGAGCAGCAAGTCTTTGAGAGTAAAACAATGGCTCACGATCCAGTTTTAGCTTCTTCAGGTAAATTTCAAAAATCTGACTACGACCTTTGATGTCAGGCTTATCAAGAGTAATTTGACGATCAAACCGACCAGGCCTCAACAGGGCTTTGTCTAAAATGTCGGGCCTATTTGTGCCAGCAAGTACAACAACTCCTGAAGTGGTTCCAAAACCATCCATTTCTACAAGCATTTGATTAAGAGTACTTTCACGCTCATCATTACCACCTGAAAAACCTCCACGCCCCCTAGCCCGACCAATTGCATCTATCTCATCAATAAATATTATACTGGGTGCACATTGTCTTGCCTCTTGAAATAAGCTTCTAACCCTTGATGGTCCAACACCAACGAACATTTCCATAAAATCTGACCCTGATATAGATAAAAAAGGGACACCAGATTCACCAGCAGTTGCCTTTGCAAGAAGTGTCTTCCCCGTGCCTGGAGGGCCCACAAGAAGTGCACCTTTTGGAATCTTGGCTCCTAACTCCTCATATTTCTTTGGATTCTTGAGGAAGTGAACAAACTCCATGATTTCCTGCTTTGCCTCATCACAACCAGCTACATCTTTAAAATATACCTGTACACCATACACGACATCAAAAGGGATGGTCATGCTGATTAAGCTTCTTGATTTTCATTTTGCTATGATCATGACAAAAAAAAAAGGATAATGCAGTATGATAACACAGAGTAGAGTAATGAAACCAGGCTAACCTTGTTTTTTGCATTCTTGTCCATTTTTGTAATATGAGCTTTTCCTATGTTGAATATTCCACGGCCACCTTTTCCACCAGTACCACCAACACCGAGTCCACCTTGCATTCTTCGCCCCATGAACCAAATGAATCCTAAAAGCAATGCTGTTGGTGCAAACCTCATCAATTCTTGATACCAATTCATTTGACTTACATATGTTACAGGAACATAATCATGAGAATCAATCCCTAACGCTTCCTGCACTTCCTCCAGCTTCTCCTCAAAAGATTCAACACTTCCAATGTTAAAATAGTATTTATACTGGCTTGCATTTCCTCTAGCAGGAGCACCATTGACAGGACCCTGGACAGCATCATCATTGGTCTCATTTTTAACACGTGGTGAGCTCCTCACATACACTTTTGCAACTGATTTGTTTTCAACAACAATGCGATCCACCAGACCAGGTTCAAGTAGCTTGTTCTTGAACTCTTGAAAACTAATCTGAGGAATACATCAATCAGTTAAAGAAAAGTTTTAAGAACAAAATAATGAAGTGCAACCAAATACACAACAAAAACTATTAGAACTTATCCATATTTAGGGGGGTGGAGACCAACAATATTCAAGAAAATAAAATTTTTATCATTATCCAATAAGAGAGATTACAATATTCAAGACCATAAAGTGTAAAAGAGTTTACTCATTTCATGCTGCAATAAAGACTAATTATTATTCAGTAATCTGTAGAAGCTGGGCCCAAATGTATAGCAACATCATCATACCAAGGTGAAAATGGTGCCATAATAGTTATTAGCAGCCACATTCCGAGAGTGTTACAAAGAGCAAAGAAGTTAATGCAATATAAATTGCTGATCATCAGCAAAGGCAATGACTTAGACGACCAAAGGCAATAACTTAGACGACCTACATATCTATTAGAAACCAATGAACCGACTGCTGAAAGAGTACGGAAAAACTGTGACCTGCTTCTGATCATGAGGACCGACAAAAATTGGCGAAAATATAAAGGCAAGGCACAGTAATGGAGCAATTAAATTTTGGAACTGCTTCACCAAGTTCTCCTGGGAATTCCCATGATCACCAGTATTCGAGTCCCCTGGAACAGTACAAAAAATATGAACATCATAAGACCACAAATGACACTTTATCATCCGGGAAAAAAAGAAAAAAGGACCGGAAGCAAATAGAGAACATGCTGCTGTAAATCCAACGAACAATGAAAATGCACCTGTAGCACCAAAGTAATGCTACTATGAGGCTGTACATTGAATTGTCAGCGTTAACATCATATTTAGCTACCAACAGTGTCATATATAGGATAATACCCATTGCACTGCTTCAGTTAATCATATCAAATAAGTGAAAACAACGAAGTAGCCATTTATATACAAATAACACCTGATTAGTTGTAGCCAAAAATACTCATACACCCTGGAAGATGATTGATAGAAAATTTGAGTACTATTTAAACAAAACAAATTATAATGACCGTCTTCGGTCTTCGGTCACCGTGAACTACAGCACTCCAATTGATATTAACCTCCAACATAAATCTCTACTTATTCTCTATGATTAATCACCTCTCAAAAGTAGGCAGCATAAAAAAAATTATGTATATAAATATAAATCCAAACTGCCAAAGAAAATGCACAATATAATTGATCCATTTCCAACAAAAATTAACATAACGCACAAAGCACTAGAACTAACAAAAATGTACCTTTCGACTCAGATTTCTGCTCATTCGCTTTGGGAATTTCCTTCTTGTCCTTCGGGTAGTAATTCTGATAGTCTACGTCAACCAAATATATATATATATATATTGCACGCACACAAAAAGTTAAGGCATTAGAAACAATCGAACCGAAAAAACAAAAACAAAAACAAAAAACGCTCATTATCCACTTACTCTTCTTCTTGGGCGCCTGGCTCGAGAAAAAGCGCCGAACCCTAGGGTTTGCGAGGACAGAGCTGAAATTCGACAAGTGCGAATTCGAAACGAGCTGCTTCCCAGCTCCAACAGATGTTACATAGCCCCTCACAAGCCCTAGCCCACCATCGGCGCGTGAAAAACACGCATTGCCGGTCGAGGGCAAGAGCGATTCATTCGCTAACACAGCCCTCTCGGCATAGTTACCGGAAATTACATTCTGCACAGCCAAACATAAAAATATTTAATTATTCATCTGAAAAGGTATAAAAAAAAATGCTTGCTTTTTTTAAGAAGAAATGAATAAGGTGTTACTCTTTGGAAAGAGGAGCGAGCCGAGCGATACAAGGAGCGTCCGATTCTTGAGAAAATCATTGCGTCGACGATCGGGACATGAATTGGTTGACGCTTGTGAAGCGCGCGCGAGAGTATTAGAAGCTGTTTGGTGGCTGAGAAAATTTACGGATTCCGGATTCCGGATATTGAAATATTGATGGAATGAACTTTCAAGCGTTTGTTGTGAGGGAACTGAGACGGGGAAAAATAAACTTTTGATTGTTAACCGGAATTAGAGACCGCTTGTTTTCAATGTTTTGACTCAGATTACGCATGTGCCCTTGTAATGAAAGATAGATTTGGCCAATTTGTGTGGGTTTGTTTCGTCATTGAGGGAATTTATTCCTTCGCTTGTTTTGCTAGTCTTGTACAAAGAAATAAATCGAGATTTTATCTAAATGGGCCGGGGGACTAAAATTGCTTTAACATGGGTTTATTGGCCCTGTTAGTTTCTCAACTCACCCCACTTTCATTTGGACCTTACATGTAAGTATTTGAACCCAATATAAAGTGGAACATTTTTGAACATAATCAATTTGGTATTTTTTATTTTATTTTTTTTTTCATAGTAATACAAGAAGAAGATCTAGTAAGGGAGCTACAGACAACATACCAAATTAGTGAATTACCATGCCTTCCAAGAAATTTGAAAAAGCATAGAAAAGCTCAACTTGAGCTTGAATTTGTTATGATGAATGATGCAGGAAAATCAGCAATTGAGAAGAGAGTAAGAAGGGGGAGAAGAAGAAGCTGATAAAAGAAATAAGTGAAAAGAAGTAGAAGCATTGAAGAGAAAGAGAAAAGAGTGAAGAGAGAGAGAGGAGGGAGACGACAAACAATCATTTACTTTTGTTAATTCATCACAAAATTGCTTAATACAATAGAAAATTAGGTTTAAATATACTAGGAATTAAACCCTAATCGTTCTTACGCTAATGATCCGCTAAAATAACATAAACTCCAAAATAAAAATACTACAACCAATATGAAAAATAAACAATAAAACAAATCGAATGCAAACTAATAAAAATAAAAAAATAAAAAACATTTTTTTTTAACAAAAAACAGGTTCAGATTTATTTCATCTTCATTTTATAACTTTGGAAAAAAATAAAATGGGAATTGAATAAATTTAAGCCTGTTTTTAATAAAAAAAAAAAAACAATTTTTTTGATTTTTTTTTTCACTAAAGACGAACAATAGGCGTCCGTTACTGACGGACGTCTATCTCTACTCTGGGTTGATTCCTCACATAGGAGGGATCACCAACAGAATTACACACAATCATTACATATTTTGACTACTCAATTTTGGTTTAAATATGTTGGGAGGTAAAACAATCAAAGTGAGGAGAGATGTTACATGTCCATTTATAACTCATCTTTTGCATATTCATCTCTTTTACATATTTACTATTAAATTTATTAGGTCCAATGTGGATCATATATATTCAATGGTGAATTTGTCCATCTCTTATACGGAAATGGACAAAAAATAGACAAAAGATAAAAACAAAAACATTCAAGTGAGTGTATCTTTTGATATAATCTGTTCTATTGAAATATTATTTCATTTAAAACCTTAAATCAAGGAAAATGTTTGGGTACTACAATTTTTTTACAAACTCGTGTGGCACTCTATATATTATGAAAATGAGTACTACATTGGACTACCACATACGGTTTACATTTTAATAGTTGACATGCTAATTACCATATGAACTGCGACCAATTTATAAGAAATTTATAATAAAAACTGTACCACCAGTTACAACACTCCTAACTTAGATTTGGATACAACCTCTTTTATCGGTTTGGTTTTGTTATGTTTTACCGCAAAACACAAGAACTTTCATTTTTCGGCCTCAACAACTTCGTGAGTTAGAATGGGTTTGGTGAATAAATTTATTTTGACTAAACTTTTTACCGACCCTTACTAAGAACGAACTATTACAAATCTTATTCATAAAAATAAATAAATAAAAAGGAACTATTACAAATAAACTAAATATAAATTAAAAGATTGTCCCTTGTTTTATATTAAACCACTTTGAAATCTATATTTGATCTTAACATATAATATATCTTGCTTTTGGACCGAAATATTCAATCCTCATCATAAGAAAACCACATAGGGTTTTCAGTTTTCACCCACCACATAAATCTAATGCAATGCTAGCTAGATGCCTATATCAAAACATGAAGCGGCATACGCGAAGAGCCACGGGGGCATGGGATTTCGGGACTTGGAGAGTTTTAATAAAGCATTATTAGCTAAGCAATTTTGGCGCATACTTCATAATCCTGATTCTTTAGTGGCAAAAATTTTCAAGGCTAAGTATTATCCTCAGGGGACGATACTTACAGCAAAAGTGGGTAAACGACCGTCCTATGTCTGGAAAAGTCTTTGTGCTGCTCAAGACCTTCTTAACAATGGTATCAAGTGGAGAGTGGGTAACAGAGCTCGTATTCGCATCTGGAAAGATAGCTGGCTTCCAAAAGCAATATCACCACCTTCGGATCCTTTTCTTGAAGGACTCAATTCCAATGCACTTGTCTTGGAAGTTATCGATTGGGACGGTCCCAGATGGAAGGTGGGGATGATTCGGAACATGTTTGATCTGAGTACGGCTGAGCTTATAACTCAGACTCCTATTGGCTCGATAAACACAACCGATCGCCCCACTTGGAGGCATACAAGCCATGGGGAGTTTACAGTCAAAAGTGCATATCACCTGCAAAAGGAGATTATAGCAGCTAGTGAGGGAGAAAGCTCAGGTTCCAATTATTCTAGGGTCCTCTGGCGTCATTTATGGAAATTGCGAATTCCACACGCGGCAAAAGTGTTTATGTGGCGAGCTTGTAACAACGCTCTGCCTACTAAAGCTAATTTATGCAGACAAAAAATCATTGAAGACTCTCTCTGTCCTATGTGCACATCTCAAGCAGAAACTACTAGCCATATTCTTTGGGAATGCCCAGCAGCCAAGGCTATCTGGAGTATGTGTGGTCAGAAGATTCAGAAACGTAGTTTCGAAAACGAGGATTTCTTGTCTATTGTTGACCACCTACTTCAATATTTAGACCAGGACGAGACGGCACAGATGGCGGTGGTGGCCAGAGCTGTGTGGTTCAACGAAATGCAGTGGTTCACGGTCGACATATCGATCTTCCGCACTCATTGATAAGCCAAGCTCTGAAAAATCTAGAGGCATTTCAGAACACCAATCTTCGTCAGCAAGTTCAAGTAACATCGGCTCCTCCCAATGAGGATCGGTGGAAAGCCCCTCTGGAGGGATATGTGAAGATCAACTGGGACGCGGCTATGGATTCCGCTAATCGCCGTATGGGCATCAGAGTTATAATCTAAGATTCTCATGGAGAGGTCTTGGCGACGATGTCAGCCCCCAAAGAACATATTATAGCCCCTGACATTGCCGAAGCTGTTGCAACACTTTGGGCCACTACCTTTTGCAGGGAACCTGGATTCTCTAGAGTAGTGTTAGAAGGGGATGCGCTTGTGGTGGTACAGGCTTTGCAATCCTCAGGTTGTAACCTAAGCAGCTATAGTCACATTATTGAGGAAGCCCAAGGCCATCTGAAGGGTCTACACTCTTGGCGAATCAACTATGTCCGCAGAAATTTGAATGGTGTGGCCCATCGCCTTGCCAAGGAAGCGCTGACTCTCGCTGAGGACTTGATACAATTATTGCGGCTGTTCCACAGTGTATTTTCGATATTATCTATATGGAGCGATGTACCTAATCAGATTTATACTTCAATGAAATTCGCCCATTTCCTTTTAAAAAAAAATAAAAACATGAAGCGGCATAACTCGTACACCAAGACAAAGAAAAAGGTGAAGTAGGAGGCGAACGGTAAGACGAACAGTAAGAAGAATTTGAGAATATATTGTTGATTTCGATTTCGAAGGTGCTATTTATTTCATGAAAGAAGAAAAGAGGGCTTCTACAACAAAACATCTTAAAGAATGGGGGACCGTATTTGTGCAACACCATATATTGAATTTATTTGAATTTGATTAGTATGGTTCATCCAGAATTAACTATGTGCTTATGATATGATTTACTTAGTTTGTTTTTGTTTAATCCTTGTTTTCCAAAATTTTCTTTTAAAAGGAGTTTAGAGGTAGTTTAAGGAGAGTTTACTAGCTAGTAGTGATTTGGTATTATATACAATGTACCATAATGAATAATGGTATAAACTAAAGAAGAGTTTGAGATTGAGATCCGTGTCAAGGAAGATCTTCATGTTATTTCGCAAATTGTATGTTTTTGTCTTATTCTCTAACTTTTTATATGTTCAGGATTGGTTGGATATTTGGGATTCAAGAGGGTGTTGATTTTATTGCTGCACGGCTCGTGATGGGTACAATAATTTGTATATGTAGTATTATCGACTCAGTTGTTTTTTTTTTTTTTTTTAATTAAGTAATTTTTTTTTTTTTTTTATGAACAAGAATTTACAAAAGTGACTCCAGCAACTACAAAAATAAATGCATCACTAGAAGCACCAACAACCAGCCCTATGCTAACTTTAGAGCACATGTTATAGTTAAATGGGCCGCTTCCAATTTTATTTTTGGAAACATTCCCAATGGTTCTCCCATTCTCTCGTCCCTCAAGATAAGAAGTAGAAAAGATCCGCCCTTGTAGCCCTTTTTTCCCATTTGCTTAGAAAAAAAAAAAAAACAACAACAACAACCAGCCCTGCAGCCCATTTCAGCAACCCTCCAGCTTGTCAACCTGCTGTTTTACTTCAGTAGAGAGAAACTAACAGGAAGATCCCAAATGCATTTATCTGCAGAATCAGTAACTGCTTAATTTGTACCATGTCTTTCTTTTTTTCTATACCTTTTTTTTTTTTTTGACCTAAATCTCAAATTATATGTATACCTTTTGTCTTTTTTTTTTTTTTTGCTTTGTACCAGGCCATAGAACATGATCCATTACCAGAAGCAAAAACGGGGTAGTCGTTCATATTGATAAGTGACCGGCCCATACTTTCTTTGTTGGCAAATTCAGAACTCTCCCACAATCTTAACCCTCAAATATTTCCGCCAACCCAACCCTTCATTATTAACATCAATCCTCTCTAATGCTCCTCCCCACCTTCCTCGTCATGCAACCAAAGGGTAGGCCTCATAGTCATGGTTGAAACACATCTCTGTGGGTTGCTGCAGACCATCATAGAGTTGCATAATCAAAGGGTTCCTATCGAACATCCATGGCCGTCCCTTCCATATTCGATCCAAATCATCCTTCTTCCTGCATTTGATTATGAAAAAATTATCCCCCACAGGAAAGACACCAAGTTTTTCTAACATTTTCATTTTCAATTGATAATATGACTAATTCAATTAATTTTTCTTTTGACATTGTTTATTTTAGGTAAAATTTTATCAATTTTAATTTTGAATAACTTTCTTATGCAAAAGCAACTGTAATATGTATTGTCAATAAAAATCTATAAGCGATACATGCATTAGGAGAAGAATAAAGTATTTTTATATAATTTAATGTGTCAATTGAAGCACTTTCTTTTAAAACTTTTAGCTTTAAAAATAAATCTAAACCATCAATATCATAATAGAGATCGTTCATATTCTTAACATTTAATTTATTTTTTTTCTATTTTGTTTTGAACGTTGGACTCTAATCATAAATTCTACATTTTTGAACATTGTGTGTGAATATAAGCTATTATTTGATTTTCTTATTTAATGATATCTATTTTACCATAATTTGGGAGGTCTTAATTAGAAAATATTTATTATAATTATTTATTTACCATAATTATTAATTGAATACGTGAGGACAAAAGCTTATATTAATTACTTATTTACATTTTATCATAATTTAGAGCATTAATTAGAGAATATTGACTATAATTAAGGCTTTAAATATTTTTTTACTAATATTTATTAGTTGGGATCCATAATTAGAAATATTGACTATCATTAGGGCCTTATTTTTTTTTTATGGAATAAATATTTATTAATTTGGAACCTTATTAAATTTTCTCTGTGGTCTCTCTTTCTCACTCCTTCAACACTAACGCCCAGTTCTCTTTCATTTTTTTTTTTTTAATTTAGGAAACAAATACTACTTTTTTATTTTTCTATCCAACTACACTCCACACTTTTTTATTTATCTTTCCATATTTTATTAAAATATTATTTCTTTATAAAATACAAGTTTCCTACTTACCTTTATAATTTTTTACATGATTCTAACACAATCCTCAATGAAATGCAAAAAGAGGAAAAAGAAAAAAAGAAAAAATATTTTGTGTTAAATAAATTGATATGAAACATCCATTACTATATATATATATATATATATACAAGGCACTTTGTAAAGAAACCATTTTCGAAGCAATGACATGATATGCTACACCCTAAAAATATAGAAAAAGCATTGCCTAAGGAGTAAAGAAAAAACGGAATTATTATTTTCTTTTTATCTAATAATTTTCTTTTCCGGGTACCCAAATAACACCATAATTTATATAGCCTAATATTTATTTACTATTATATGGGATAAAAAAAATTTTATATATATCCTGAGATGCAAATGTGTTCGTGAGATAATCAACTAAAAAGATCATTTAAAGTATGGATATTGTTTTCTTGTTACATGTAGGAATGGTCAAACACTTTGTCGTCAACAACAAATTCTCTCTGACGTGGTTGATTATTATGAAAACTTGGGAAAGCTTAGACTAGGATCCTCTCCGGCGAATACTTTGCTTGGCTGGTAGGGCGATTCAATACATTTTGAGGCTTATGGCAATAAGTGCAAGTGAGATTTTTTTTATTTAATATTTAAATATTATATTTTTATTTAAAAAATTATTTTTCTTGCTTTTTGGAATGCAAAATTACTTATTAAGTTTTTATATTTAAGTTTTTTTAATATTTCCTTTTCAATTGATAATATGGCTAATTGATTTTAATCTTTCTTGTGACATTGTTGATCTTAAATAGAATTTTATTAATTTTAATTTTGAAAAATTTATTCATAGAGAAGCAACTGTTACAAGTATTGTCAATAAAATTCTATAAGCGATACATGCATTAGGAAAAGAATCAATCTTTTTATATAATTTAATTTGTCAATTGGAACACTTTTTTCTATTTGTAAAATTTCTTTCAAAACTTTTAGTTCTGAAAATAAATTTAAACCATCAATATCATAATAGAGACTGTTCATATTCTTAACATTGAATTTTTTTTTTTTTCATTTTTTTTTGAATGTGGGACTCCAATTATAAATTCTATATTTTTGAACATTGTGTGTGAACATAAGCTATTATTTGATTCCATTGTTTAATGTTATCAATTTTACCATAATTTTGGATCTTAATTAGATAATATTGACTATAATTACTTATTTACCATAATTATTAATTAATTACGTGTGGACAAAAATATACAATTAATTATTTATTTACATTTTACCATAATTTGTGGCATTAAGTAGAGAATATTGACTATAACTAGGGTATTAAATATATTTTTTTAATGAAATAAATCTTTAATAATATTTATTAAATGGGGGCATTATTAAATTGAGGTCGTTAGTTAGAAAATATTGACTATAATCAATGCCATAAATATTTTTTTAATGAAATAAATATTTATTAATTAATGGCCTTATTAAATTTTTTCATCGGTCTCTCTTTTTCACTCCTTCAACACCCCGAATCTCTTCTCATCAGTCTCTCTTCATCTCATTTTCTTACTTCTTCTTCCCCCTTCATCTTCTTCTTCTCCACGTTCACATCTCTCACGAACACACTTCTCCACAAAAGAAATCGAGTTTCAGGCTTTTGTTGAGCAGATAGGCAGATTTTCTGTGCAACCAAACACGGGTAAGGAAATCTTTGGTCTTTTCTTTTCTTTGCACTTTGCTGTAGAATAGAGTGAATTTTTAATACGGCTAGTTGATGGGCATGCATTTGAGACTGCCTTTAAACTTGGATGATGAAAGTTAAGTTTTTTCTATACTAAAATATTTGTTCTTATATTGATGGCTGTTGCTCTTTTTTTGTTTAGATTTGTTCTTACATTGATGGGTGTTACTCTTTTTTTAATTAAGCTGTAAATGGCATTTGTGGCTATGTTTTGTTTTGTTTTGTTTTTTTTTTTTTGTAAATTTGTTCTTCCTCAGCGTGTGTAGTGGCTGACCCCTTATAATCCTCTTTTTTATTTTTTCCTTACTCTATGCGTTTGTAACATTTGAGAAAAATAATATGATAAACCAATATTACTATTTACTATTAGTTTAATTTTATACTGTACCTAAACCATTATGAACTTCTTCTTTTTTTTTTTTTTTTTTTCTAATCTGTTATAAACTTTTAGTTAAATACAAGAGAAAACTTTACTAAATCCCCCCAAACTTTCACGCATTTTGAAATACTTTATTTGATATTTGATTCTTTTACTTTGACTCCTCATACTTTCAAATATCCTGTATTTTTTTAAAAAAATAAAAAATTATAAAAAATTTAAAATGATAAATATTTTGATAATTTTTGCATCACTCCATTAGGATTAACGGAAAATCCGAACAGAGGGGCTAAATGAGATATTTTGAAAGTATAAAGGGCCAAAGTGAGAGAAATCAAATATTATGGGGTATTTCAAAACGTGTAAAAGTTTAAAGAGCCTTAGTGAAGTTTATCCTAAATACAATATTCAATGCGTGCTATACATAAACCACGTTCTCATCTAACCAAAGTCGTCCTTATCTGACCAAAGCCATCCCCATCCACCAAAATAAAGCTAAATGCCATTTTGGCTTTGTAGGAAGAGTTAATGCTACCTTACCATGACGTAAGCTATGGATTTGCAAAACGTAGCAACGCCATGTCATATTTTCACTAAAAAAAATTCTTTATAAAATGCACATTTTTTTTTTCTACAAAACATGTGTCTTCTTACGTCCTTTTTTTGGCTGGTTGTAAGATTTCCTTGCAGTACAAATAGACAGAGTGAAGCTGATCGACAATATTAGCTCATGACGATTCTAAGCTACCTTTTGATCATGGCAATTCTAAGCTACCTTTTGTGTGTGCTAGTGAGCCTTCTTCTCAATCCAATCAATTGTCATGGTCTATTAAAGCTTGAGGAGGGAGAGCATAAGGCCTTGTTTGTATTTGGGGACTCACTCTTTGCTGCCAACGTGAGGCTTCCTTGGCCATATGGGAAAACCTTCTTCAAGCATCCTGCTGGAAGATACTCTGATGGTCGTATAGTCCCCGATTTTATTGGTAACTTATCATAAATCTTCCAACGACTTGTAGATTTCAACGTGAATAACTATTTGGTCTATGTTTTTAAATTTTCACACTAATCTTAATTGTCACATTGATGCACAATGGGTGCAGCCCAGTTTGCAAAGTTGCCTATAATTCCACCATACTTACAACCAAGTGAACATCAATTCACTAATGGGGCCAACTTCGCTTCAGCTGGATCAGGTGTTCTTGTTCAAACCAACCCTGGAACGGTACGTCATCGTTTTCCAAAAGAAGACTTATTATGGGTATAATCTCTCCGGTCGGGGCATGCTGTAGTGGTTATACTGCCACCCCCAACCCATGGGAGTGGGTTGAATTACTTATTGCTTTCTATTTTCTTTTTTTAACCAAAAAATTAAAATAAAATAAAAAAGAAGCTAAAATTACAGTTAAAAGTGTTGTCAAATAGCCCAATAAAATTGCCTACTTTCTGGTGGCAACTTTGTGCTTCATCTAAAAATCATAAAAAGAAGCATTCATGGAAATAGGTTAGCCCAACTTAAAAATCAATTATACAATTTAATATCTTGATTGTCCTTTTTATTTCAGATAAACCTCCCGATGCAGCTAAACTATTTCAAGACTATACTGAAGTCAATGAGGCAAAAACTAGGCAATCTTGAAGCCAAGAAAGTGCTGATGAGAGCTGTATACTTGTTTAGCATTGGAAGCAACGATTACGTTAATTTTTACTTTAACAACCCAAATGCTACTCAGTCATACCGAAAACAATATTTTGGGATGGTGATCGGTAACTTGACTAGTGTGCTTGAAGTAAGCATTGGTGAAAATATTTCACTACAATGAAAGCATTTAATAATCTAGTATGAGTTTTAATTTTAATTTTTTCTTTTCCAGGAAATATATATTTTAGGAGGAAGAAAAATTGCATTTCACAATGCAGGACCTTTGGGTTGCGCACCGGCCTTTAAATTTGATCCCCAACTTGGTAGTGAGTGTTCCGAAGTACCTACAACTCTGGCAAGGCTACACAACAAAGCTCTAGCCAAATGCTTGAAAAACTTAGAGAGCAAGTTACCAGGATTCAAATATTCAATATTTGATTTCTACAATGCTCTTGAAGACAGGGTTAATAACCCTACAAAATATGGTAGGTTGTCAACACAATTTTCACTTCAATATAATTGTCACTCATCTTTGTTCTAACCTTATTTTTGTTTTCAAGGCTTCAAGAATGGTAAGGCTGCATGTTGCGGCAGCGGGGCATATAGGTCGGGAGCGAATTGTGGAAATAAAATAAAAGGATCATACGAGTTATGTAGTAATCCAAGTGATTATGTGTGGTTTGATGGTGGTCATCATACTGAAGCAGCGAACCGCCAATTAGCTGAACTAATGTGGAGTGGAGCACCAAATGTTGTAGGGCCTTACAATGTGAAACAACTATTTGGACATGTATAACAAATTATCTATCTTTATATTTTCTTTAACTCTAAATTGATAAATGTTTTAGCATTTTATAAACTAGAGGTAATGTTCATAAGTTTATGGCTAAGCTATTTCCACTTTTCTTGTCTTTATTTTCTTATTAGATTGTTGTTAAGTGAACTTTTGAGAGCCACACTGATACTATTATTTGTTATGGTAGTCATTGTAAGTTTAAGATTTGATAAAAATTAAAAAGTAAAAAAAAAAAAAAAAACTGAATACGACTACTCACATTAATATATGCAAATAAGATTTAAGAATTAGGATATACATACCTAGAGAAGAAAAATGAAAAAGCTAAATAGGGCTGTCTCACATTTTCTTTTTACAAGGATCATTGGAACCAAAAGATTATAAATCACAAGTTGTTTTGCATCCTCATATCAATCACAAGACTTGCATACAAAGATCAATTAAATGGGAAAAACCAACAGTATAGGATAATTAAAAAAAAAAAACCATTAAAGGACAACTCCTCTAATTTAATCCACTAATCATGGTTAACAGAAGTATGATTAACAACTTTGAAAGTTGGCTTGCTTTAACATAATATTATGTGTTGTAGAATGCAGACAGCAGGATATGCTCCCATGGGTTTTCACCGATCAAAGCTACTCAATTCCTCCCCTACCCTTATTTTCTCCTTGCTTGCTACTCAAACATATATAATGACTTCAAATCGGTACAACCGGAAACCTCCACAAATGATACGCAATAAATTACTGATTTTTGGAGATTATCTTCATCTGTTTGCCTTCCAACAAGGAGGCCAATTATAATTATTGTTGGATTAAGGCTGGCCTTTTACTCTCCAAAGCAATTATCATTTGCAGCCTCCCGTGATGAGTAGGATCTGTTGTCATTATCATGAGATGTAAATGGGTAAGTTTACTACGTCGTACATTTTGAACGCCACGAATTACAGTATGAGGTTGACAGAGTATGGATTTTGTTGTGTTCTGCAGAAAATCACAACTTTTAAAGCCCCTTTGTCCGATAAGACCCTTATGGAATATTAAGGCACACCACACATTTGCTTCAACAATATTAAAATCTTAATCTGAGCGGTCCAAAGTGAATTTAATCACCACTCGTTAGTTGTTAGTGACCTTAACATGGGGTTCACAAACATGAATTATGTGACCCTAGAGCAACAAAAGCCCATGAGGGCAGCGTTCATCCAGTATTAGAGGAGAACGTTACACCACAAAGCCAACAAAACTTACACATCACGGGTTCCTTTCACACAGAAGCTGCAAAAGGAGTCCACTTGTGCATCATACATCCAAATTCATAGGCTGTAAGTTGTAACACTATGCCCTTTGCCAGGCATCTTCAAAAGAAGTCCACTTGTGCAGGCCAGAAGCTCCGAGTCTGCACATCTAGGAGGGTAGATCACATCAACTACATCCATAACTCAAATATTAGGAGTCACGGCAGTTCAAATATTAAAAGCATCATTCCAGAACGGAGACATTTTAATTCCATAGAAGAAGATTTTTTTTACAAGCTAGTTCAAATACAGGAGATGGCTAATGAATAAATTAGCTTCAACAAAATTTTATTTTATACAACCACCAACAGAAACACTATGCAGGCACAACATCTGGTTCAAAGGGTCGTGGTGACTTCCCATCCTCCACTGTCCAACCCTCTGTGGTCTCTTTAGCCTCCTCTTCTTCTTGGAACCCTTGCTTAAACCTATCATAATTCGTGGGCTCGTTTGACTTGAATGGGCGCTCTCCCAATACTCAGACCAAGTCATCTTGATGAAGGACCTCCTTTTCAAGCAACAGCTCTGCAATCTGCGCTATATGCTCCTTGTGCTCCTCTATCAGCTGAAGAGTGCGGTCGTAGGCCTTCGCCACCCATTCCCTAACTTCACCATCTATAATTGCACCAGTCTTGCTGCTGTAGGGCTTGCTCATCTCAAATGCATCCTCCCTTTGAGACAAGGAAAGAAGACCCACCTTGTCGCTGAAACCATAGACTGCAACTTGGGCATAGGTCATCTTGGTCACTTTCTCCAAGTCATTCTGGGCTCCAGTTGAGATTGTCCCCAACAAAACCCGATTCAAGGAAACAAAGAGTTCCATATTTAATTGACTCTATCATACGTCTGTCTATCATGGACAAACATAACATAGTTTTCTAGGCTGAAGAAACAGGCCAATCACACAGACTGACAAGAGCCCCCAGTAAACTGCCTCTCTTTAGGGATGAAAAACCCAGAATTTTGGCTCATGATTTGAAGCATTTCAAATGCTCTTAGATGGTAAATCATTGCCCAAAATTACATTATAGTATATGTACTTTTTTTTTATAAGTAAAAAGCTAATCTCATTAAAAAGAGTAAGGCGTCCCTAAGTATGCAGGAAGTATACAAAATAAATTCCTAACTAAAATGGGCAAAATAAACAATGAAGTCACTAAAACTAAAGCGACAGGGGAGAGACAAACGCCGCCGTCCAAAAATACAAAATTTCTTAAAACAAAGATAAAATTTCACACATCGACATCTCCCTGTCTTCAAAGTTTTTATTGTTTATTTCTCTCCACAAACACCAAAAGAGGCACGTAGGAAAAACTTCTATATTATGTGTACTTAAAACACTTATAAACCTATAAGAAATGTCGTGACAATCATGAAAGTTCTGACCTCCCTGTTTAAGTACCATTTACAAGATATCCACAAAATTGATAACATAACACATCAATAAGGAAAAGAAATGCTATTTCCTCCCCTCCCTTCTGCAAGGAATAATGTGCTAAAAAAAACATGTAATATTTCAAATGGAGAAAGTGAGAGACCAGGTATTTACATTGCCTAACGTTCAAATGTAAAACTCGAGGCCCGAGTCTTAAGTATCATGATCCATCATCATCTGACTGGTAAACTAACTGTAAAAGAATATCCATTTAAAGACTAAATAATTGTTTGTATCTACAGCCTTTTCAAATATCGACACGTTGTTGAGAGAAAGAGGGAAGAGGGGAAGAGAGAAAGACAGCTCTGCAGTCAATGGTTATGGAATAGTCATGAAAACAAATTTGTGCTGGTGGTTTCATCAACTTTCTACACACAACTTTCTACATGAACTTATAAATGGTTCTATTAGAGGTTTAGATCCGTCTTCAAATTAATAATGATGCCATCACCACTCAGAAGTCAACCACCAAATTAACTGATACCATAAGCAGTTAACAGAATTATTCTATATTCAAAAATTCATGCAAACTGTCTTTTAGTGCTAGACTGTTACTCTCCAAAAATAACAACACTGGGAGAGACAGATTCATAGAGAGACAAATGTACCATCTCATAAGTAAACATCAACCAACCAACTTATTGTTGGGTGGCAAACACTAGCGTTCAGGACCAGAGTCTAGTGTTGGTTCAATAAAAACCTTCCTTTTTTCAGCCTAAATAGCAAAAGTCAATTGAAATGATGTCTTTTCATCATTGGCATCTAATTTCCAAATCAGGTAAAATATATAAACCAATTCATGTATAAAAGGTTTTCTTGAATTTTTAAAACTTAACTCTTTCTACAATTTAGAGCTTGTAAAAAATGTACAAGAAACCACCATCATTTGTAGGTCATAGTTTGGCCAGTGGATGCCATTTAATTGATCCTAACATATATGATTGTCACAAAATCATGTGCATAAATTTAAAGAAAATAAGTGAAACAAAGAGATAAAGGTTTTGTTTGTTAGTGTATTCAGATAAGTGTTTTTTGTTTGAAAAAGTGTTTAGATGTGACATAAAAGTGAGTAGTGTTTTTAAAAGTATTTTTTGGTGGGGTTCACATTTAAGAAAAAAATTTTGTAGGCTACACCTGCTTATTTTAAGAAAACACAAACAAATGACTTTTTACTCATAAAAAAAAAAAAAAAATTAGAGAGTGGTCGTGCGGCCACCCTCAATGGAGGAGAGAAGTGGCTGCATAGCCACCCCAACCAGGACAATGATAGCTACATAGCCACCACGATCTGGTTGGAGTGGTCGTGTATAGGAACACATGATTAATCAAAGAGATAAAAGGAAAGAGAAAAATATACAAGGAATTAAGGTGGTTCGGTTTATATCTATGTCCACACTTGAAAGCCTTATAGGGTACATGTTTCCTTGATTATTTAACTTGAGCACGATGTTCTATTTATAGAGTTTTACAAAGATTTGAATAATTTCAAATACAAACGAATCTCGTTAATTAAGGTAACTAAATCCCTTAATTTACGATAATCAGATTAACTAAATCCTTTGATTTTGGGCAATCTAATCTCCAAAGATTTCTATCCTTAACACTGTGCAACCAACCCTAGCCTATTATAGTGGTCATGGCCACCCTTGACCCTATTGTGTTAGCCACGAAGCCACCTTTGACTAAGAAAGAGATTATCATACAAACACCCATCTCCTCCGTTAAGGGTGGTCACAAGGCCACTCTTTTTTACTCTGTAGTTTTTTAATTTTTTTAAAATAATAAGTTAGCCCTTGTTAATGTTTTCACTTTTTAAACTCAAAAGCTAACCACCTGTTATCAACATATTCCTACAAGAAGCTCTGAAAAGTTTTCTACAAAGTGTTTTGAGTTTAGAATTGTCAATGTTTTTGAAAAAAAGTCTTTTTGTCCCTGAAAACAGAAAATACTTTGAGAATATGTTACCAAACATTGCCTACTTTCATGCGTTTGTTGCGAGGGAACTGAGACGGCAAAAAAGAAACTTTGATTGTTAATCGGAATTAGAGACTGCCTTGTTTTCAATGTTTTGACTCAGATTACGCATGTGCCCTTATAATGAAAGATAGATTTGGCCAATTTATGTGGGTTTGTTTCGTCATTTTGAGAATTTTATTCTTTTGCTTTTTTGCTAGTCTTGTACAAAGAAATAAATCGAGATTTTATCTAAATGGGCCTGGGGTCAAAAATTGCTTTAACATGGGTTTCTTGGCCCTCTTAATTTCGTAGTTCAGCCCAGTCGTATTTGGACCTTACATGTAAGTATCTGAACCCAATATAAAGTAGAGCAATTTTTAACTTAAAGAATTTAGAGATTCTCTTACTTTTGGATTTTATTTGATTATTTGTTAACTTTACATACATCAAAAAAAAAATTAAAATTATTTTTGGATGGTTTAAAAAAAATGTTAGGATAGGTGAATATATTTGAAAAAAAAAATTAAATGAATACAAAATTATATTTTAATTCTAAAAAAACAAAAATTAGTTTTTGGATAGTTCGGCCATCCAAACCACCCATAGGGATGGCCGAACCACCCCCAAGCGGTGGATCAGCCACCCTCGAAACGTTTGGGGTGGCTCGGCCACCATTCCAATTTTATTTATTTTTTTTCATTTTTTTTAGAATATAAACATAATTTTTTTATATTTATCTTACTACTCTCTTTGCATTTTTATTCAAAACGCACAAGGGCTCTCTTTCACTCTTTTTTATTTTTTTATTTTTACAAAGACAGAAAACTCCAAAATTCACTAATTCATAGTCATTTTCAAATGAAAAAAATGCTATTTTTTAATCTCTTATCTATCTCACATTCATCTCTTTTTCAAATCCACAATTTAATTCTTAAGACCCACATATTAATCTTACATTTTTAATACTGAATTTGACAAAAAATAATAATAATAATAATAAATGAATGGAGTAACATGTCTCTTCTCAAAAACAAGCAAAAACTGCTCATTTAGTTTTATATAGGCATGTTGGTTGGTCCTCACATGGGAGGGACCACCCAACAAAATTACACCCGATCATTACATATTTTGACTGCTCAATTTTTGTTAGAATCTGTTGTGAGGTAAAATATTCAAGTGAGGAGAAATGTTTCACATCAATCTATAATACATTTTTTGTATGTTTATCTCTTTTACAAATTTATTATTGAATATGTCGGGCCCAATGTGGGTCTTACAGATTTAATTATAAATTTGCTCATCTCTTATATAAAGATGGACAAGAGATGGGCAGAAGATAGAAACAAAAACATTATAGTGATTGCATATTTTGATATAATATGTCGTGTTTGAATATTATTTAATTTAAAACCTTAATAAATCATGGAAAATGTTTGGGGTACTTCAAATTTTTTACAAACACACGTGACACTATATTTTATAAAAATGAGTACCACATAGAGTCTCACATTTTAAATGTTGATGTGGTTAGTGCCATATGAACTGCCAACAATTTGTAAAAAAATTATAAGAAAAACATAACATTTATTACACTATTGCACCCATAACAACAGTCATAAATCAATAGATTTGGATAGAACCTTTCCTTTAGAGAAATAATTGTTATTTCATTCTTTCACACGTTTGGTCTTATAATTCAATGGTAAATTTAAACATTTGTTATATGAAAATAAATAAGAAATAGATGTGTAGCATCTCTCTTTTTTTTATCAGTTTTGTTTTGTTAGATTTTACCACATGCCACAACAACTTCGTGAGTTTGAATGGGGTTGGTGAATAAATTTATTTAGACTAAACTTTTTACCGACCCTTACTAAGAACGAACAGTTACTAAATAAACTAAATATAAATTAAAAGATTGTCTCCTGCTAAATTAATTATATTAAACCACTTTGAAATCTATATTTGATCTTAACATAATAATATATCTTGCTTTTGGACCGAATTATTCAATCCTCATCATAAGAAAACCATAAAGGTTTATTGGGTTTTCAGTTTTCACCCACCACTTAAATCTAATGCAATGCTAGCTAGCTAGATGCCAATATCAAAACATGTAGCGGAATAACTTGTACACCAAGACAAAGAAGAAGGTGAAGTAGGAGGCGAACGGTAAGACGAACAAGAAGAAGAATTTGAGAATGTATTGTTGGGAGGATTTCTGATCATCATCGGCACCACATCTTCAAGCAACCCTTGTGAGCCCATTATAATTCCTCCTTGGTCCTCAGGCGGGCTTAAGACCGGCCCCGTCGTAAGATATGCTGGGCTTTCTTGGGCATCTTGAGTTTGTTGAGCTTCATGGGCTTGGGCCCGTGAGATAGTACTGTTCTTGGGCTTCTTGATTGCTGGATCCACATACTGGTTTTGGTCGTGTAAAAAGTACGGGTAGGCAAAGTGTAAGTGGAGCCCTTCGTAGGTGATGATAAGTGTCTCTGGATCCTCACTCGACCTTTCCACCTGTTTCTTTGCACTGCATCTCGGGTTTGTACACCTGTAATAGCTCCTGTTTCCCATCAAAATCACAAAGAAATATAAGAAAAAAAAAATTAAATGAATTACTGCAGAAGAATTTCTAAAGCAACACATGAAAAAGTGTTGGAAACATCACATGTTTTTCATGGTAGTCTGGTAGAAGCAGAATTATACCATAATGTCCATTTGCAGAAATCAGAAAACATTCAGAATATGTATATATATATGGTGGTCAGTGCCATCGTGTCAAGCTCTGCAGCTCCTCAAATTTAAGAAGATTGAAAACCCAAAAGTATGTGATAAACGGAAAGGCAAAAAAGATAAGAGGAAAAGGTTACCGGGGATTTGGACTGTTCTTAATGGACTTCTGTCCGTACTTCCTCCATTTATATCCGTCATCAGCCATCACATTGCCATAGCTCTTGATTTTCAGGGTATACTTATTCTCAACCTTATTTAAACCTCTTTCCAATATAGAAATTCTGCAAAAACAGAAAGTATAAATATATATTCTCCAAGCTAGATTAATTAATTAAGGGAGAGTCCAAGTACTGCATGTATGTCCAATTACGTACGTACCTGGCTTGTGAAAGTTCTTGGAGTTGGTCGTCGTTTCGGGTAGTCGTCACCGATAATGCATTCTCAATATCTCCAATTGTAGGCCCGGAATAGACGGTGGAGATGAGGTGGTTAATGGCCTCTTCGTTCAATGCGCTTGTATTGGGTTCAGTAGTGGTGATCATCATCTTCTCCGGTGACACAAAGAAAGGAGACTGATCGTCGAGGAGCTCTCTCACGAGGTCGTCTTCCGACACATCTGACCAAGTAGAAGCCATTACTTCCTCCATTAAGTCATAAGAAGAATCCGAATTAAGAAAATGATGTAAAAAGAATGATCTATATTTGAAGTAATAAAGAGGGAGATGAGTGGAGCAGATGAAGAGGAAGTTGTGATGTTTACGTGTCTGCCTCTTGACTTTTAAAGTAAAAGAGTTGCTGTTTTACTATTTTGTATGTATTCGACTTTGACTTAGCTAAGAGTTCCATCCGTGTCAAACCGTGACATCTTCTGCTATCGATCTGTACAATATTGCGCCCGGCCCCATCTCATTATTTCTCATGGGGCTTCTTTGCATCCATGGTAAATTCAAAGCATCTTCATTGTTTTTGTTTTTATTTTTTGGTCTTAATTTTGAAGAAATTTAATAATTTCTTCGTCAAGTTGATGGTTCAGAATCTTGGGTTTAATTTGGTTATTTAAAGGGTGGAGTGATCTGAATTCTGATGCTGAATTAATATTAAAGATACCTTGTCACCTTTATTTCTTTTTCTTTTTAATTTTTTTTTTTTAATATATAGTACTTATCTCTTACTTTGTTGCATTCGCTGTATTTTCATTTAGTGTGTCTTTGTCTTCTTATATTGTTCTGATGGTATAGATGCATTAAGGTGGACCAAAGCTACCTGACCCATCACTAGAGTTCAACCAAAGCAAAGGTCAACCACTAAAGAATTAATAAAATAATTCCTTCAGATTTTCTTTTTCTTTTTTTCCTTTTTTTTTTTTATTATTGTTCTCACGGGTGTCATTCTCCCTTTTAGATTTTTAAATCAAGTGAGCATACATTATTTGCTAGATAAACTAAATGAGAAGTGTTTTTAACCATATCAAACGTGAAAATAATGTGGAATTAAATCAATCAATTTTAATATGTGAGGAGGGATATCAAATGTGAAATATGATTTATAGAGCTGTTAAATCTTGTAAAAACCTCTCAGCATTCATTCTATTATCAAATTTAGTGTTTTAATAATTCAATCTAAGTTGTTAAAACTTTGAGTCGAATAAATTTAGTGAGTGAGAATTGCTAAAGTTAAACAGCGAAAAAGGAAATGGGAATTTAGGACTTTTTATGAAATGAGAAACTATGGAGGCTTACATTTGCATTTACATGTTAGTATTTGGTTCTTCCATTTATAATATTTGAAAAATAAGAAATGCTTTAAGGCATGAAAATAATCATGAACTTAAGAGTAGATCTTAAGGTAGATTAAGTGGGAAATGAAAATACGGTTTATGTTCAAAGGCAAATTTAAAAAAACATGTGGGAAGGTTAATATTCTTTGTAATGTTTGGGGTATTAATGAAATTTTGTTTTAATTTGCAAAGGGTTTCATACTGAAATATTAGGTATAAAATACATCTGTTTGTATAGGGGTTTTGAAGCTCTGTGTTTTGCTAAAGTTTTTTTTTTTTTTTTTGTGTATGGTATTTAGTTGTTTGTTAATGAAAGTTAATCATTACAAAAAAAAAAAAGAATTTAGGACTTTCTGGCAGGCAGATCATTGAATTGTTATAGTTAAATTTAGTGACTCCTTAATTAGCAATCTGATATAGTAATGAAAAGAGATTCTTAACCCTGTCAATTAACCAAAGGGAGCTAACAACGTACTGGGCATGCAATCTTTTTCAACAATAGCGGTAGAAGATAATTACTCTCTCTCTCTCTCTCAACATCCGTAGGTGAGTGACAAAGCAAAATTCCTGCCATCTTAAATGCAATGAGATTAAGGGTTATAAATGTCTGCTGTTGAGACTGTATACAAGTATTAGGAACACCAAAGCGTACAGAATCTCTCCATGACCAACACAAAATATGGCATCTAAGAGAAACTAATGCAGGCCAGTTTATGAGTAGACTAGTCATACAAAAACATCCATATCATGTGATTCCAACATCGATTGAAGCCAATGTTGATGGTTATGTAAAGCTTAGTCAAAGGGATACAAATTCATATTTCATTAAGATTATTGAATCCAACATCTATTAGGTAAAAAATATCCGTCAATAGAAATATGGTACAATTGTTTGTGGAAGCTTGGTTGATATATACCTCAATCAAAGTTTGGTCGACCGAATTGGTGAAGACTGTTAGTACTAATTTTAGAGATCTTCGGTCGAAGTTCAATTGATCGAGATTGTTCCATAATGATTTTTGTCGTGCGATGTTCTGTCTGATTCGTATAAGACTTAATCTCGTTTGAATGAGATCACAACAAGATAGTTTTGTAATTGTCTTTTTTTCTTTTCTTTTTTAAGGGTGGCTATAATGCTATTTTTTTTTCTTGATTTTGTGGAAGAGTTGTGTGCTTGTTAATTGAGCGGCCTACTACACAACGCTGCATACCAAAAATATAAATAAATATCGAAGCTTCTATGAAAGAAATTTTGGTTATCAACATAGATAAACTCTTTATGGTATCAAACTAAGTGAAAAAGAACAATAAAGAAAATCCATTGAATGCTTGAATCGGCAAGATAAACATGCAGGGGCATCGCAGATCGAAGGCCTACTTTTCTCTGTAAATGGAATTAGAATTGAAAGAATCCATTAAATTTGCTTTATAACATTGCACTAAACATCAACCCAATTGATTAAAAAAGATTAGCCTATAAACACCTTGACAGGTTGCGATTCCCCATCCCAGAAATGGACAACCAAATTAAAGCTACTCTTAATTAATTAGCTGTTAATTATGCAACCACCACGGCCATTTATAATTCTATCTTCGGCACAAGATGATCCCAGTGGTTGCTTCAAAGTGAGGGCACTTTCCGAGTTTCTGTCTTATGTCGACGCATGCATTTGACTTTGTGAATCCTAGAAAAACTGCACTGCGACCCTACTACGTAAGGACATGCCGGGTTGCTGTCAGAGTGGGCTTAGGTTAGCTGCCGAGGCGTTTGTTAGCGACCGAATCTTGGTGGACGTGAATGATAAAAAGTCAACCCCATTTCATGTGGGGCCAAAGTACGTGGCTCGTGATTGATTTGGGTGACACGCGTGCAATGAGGTCCCACTCGTGTCGAGGATCACGTGTGGGAGAAATGGAGCGGTTCGTTCGAGCTGTCCACGTCCTGGCGCCGATCGAGCCCCTGTACACAAGAAGTGACGGTGTAATGAACCCCGTCTCCGGGCAAAACCAAAAGAGGGCGCAGGGCTGCGTGGGTCCTTTGGCGTCTTCGAAAATAGACCGCGCGCAGAATTCTTCTCTTTCCTTGTAAAGAAAAATGTTGAAGGGTCACTCGCTCCCTATCTCCATAGGACCGACTATCTATGCACCGGTGATTGTCATACATAACACACAACATTTGAGCAATATGTAAGGTTCCTAAGAATCCTGATGCATTTTTTTTTTTTTGTCTTAATTATTGGGAAAGATCGAATCTATGTGGTATTCAGCTGTCATTATAATATGCGGCCAAACAACTCATAATTTATTCGATTAGATGAATTTCACATTGACTTCTCGCTTTATTATATAACATTTTTGTTGTAGCTGATGTTAAAATTTTTCATCACCCTTTCATTTTTTAAGTTTATATTGTGCGTCAATGACCTCCTGACCATGTAAGAAGTGTTGTGATGTCCAATTGGCCACGTTCCCGTTATGGGTAAATGAGCAGGATCTTAATTGGGATCAATCATTGCCAATATGTACCCCTTTTCTTTTTCATATCAAGATTAATTAAAAAGTTAGGAAAAACTTCACAATGGTCTCTTGAACTGTCACGCAATTTAAATAACCCTCTTAATATTTTATTTCTTTCAATTTGACTCTTCAAACTTTCAATTTGTCTCATTCAGCCCCCCTCCATTAGAATTTTTCGTTAAATCCTAATGAAGTGGTGCAAAAATTACTAAAATACCCTTTATTTTATATTTTTTTGTTTAAAATATAGGACTATTTTGAAAATTTCAACAAGGTTTGACGGTAAAAACAGACGGAGGGAGTGAAATGAGACAAATTGAAAGTATGATGAGCCAAAGTAAGAAAAATCAAACATTGAGAGGGTTATTCAAATCGCGTGGAAGTTTGAGAGGCATTTGTAAAATTTTCCCAAAAAGTTATAATTGTTTTGACAAATTATCTATAAGAGTAAGAATATTAATGTTATATACTATACTTCACTATCACTCTTATTCTACTGAGTTGGTGTTACAATGCCCATTAGCTTTTGGATTTTTTTTTTTTTTCACAGTAATTGATTTAAGGATTGATGGGCATTGCCAAATAATCAGCTAACTGAGATAAGAGTGGAATTGGGATATGATATATATATAGAATTACTCAAAGAGTACGTAATGCTGTATACTACACAAATATTCCACCATGTTGACATGACATTACCAATTCACCATTATTATTATTTTTTTATTTCTAATTAACAATGACTGATCTAAGGGTGAATTAACAATATTATATCAATATAATAAAATAGTAATGTGATATATAACATTATTCTATTTAACAAGGTCCAATACCTTTTATCATATTCAACCAAGATGGTACGAGTCAAACAGGATTAACATTCTTTTCAATTAATCTCATCTCTTAAACTAGTTTCTTAAGCTTTGTCAATTCGATCAATGAGATGAACATGTTTATGGTGCAACATGACCATTGCATTATTGTAAAAATACCTAGTTTTCCAATTGACATATTCTGGTTGGCCTAGGCAAGAGAGGATTGTTATCTACTGAATTTTTGTTAATTTACCGTAGAGTTTGTGTCATCCTTACAATTTTCCACTCTATACTTTACTACATGAGCATAGATAGCAGTTGATTTTGCCTTGCTATACTCTAACATCTTACCATTTATCATTGTATAATTTGAAGGCAAAAATTAATTAAAACGTTATAAAATTGTTTAAGATTATATACATGACATCAATTGCTATTGGGTGTTGATAGTGTTTTTCTGTTTTTAATAGCTAAGCTGAGGGGAAATAGACATTCTGGTGTCGTTTAATTCGCGGAATCAAACAGAACACACAAAAAATCAAAGCCATTACTTCCTCCATTAAGTCATCAGAAGAATCGGAATTTAGAAAATGATGTAAAAAGAATGATCTATATTTGAAGTAATAAAGAGGGAGATGAGTGGAGCAGATGAAGAGGAAGTTGTGATTTTTACGTGTCTGCCTCTTGACTTTTAAAGTAAAAGAGTTGCTGTTTTACTATTTTGTACGTATTCTCGACGTTGACTTAGCTACGAGTTCCATCCGTGTCAAACCGTGACATCTTCTGCTATCGATCTGTACAATATTGCGCCCGGCCCCATCTCATTATTTCTCATGGGGCTTCTTTGCATCCATTGTAAATTCAAAAGCATCTTCATTGTTTTTGTTTTTATTTTTTGGTCTTAATTTTGAAGAAATTTAAGAATTTCTTCGTCAAGTTGATGGTTCAGAATCTTGGGTTTAATTTGGTTATTTAAAGGGTGGAGTGATCTGAATTCTGATGCTGAATTAATATTAAAGATACCTTGTCACCTTTTTTTCTTTTTCTTTTAATTTTTTTTTTTTATATATATATATATAGTACTTATCTCTTACTTTGTTGCATTCGCTGTATTTTCATTTAGTGTGTCTTTGTCTTCTTATATTGTTCTGATGGTATAGATGCATTAAGGTGGACCAAAGCTACCTGACCCATCACTAGAGTTCAACCAAAGCAAAGGTCAACCACTAAGGTTCACGAGAATCCTGATGCATTTTTTTTTTTGTCTTAATTATTGGGAAAGAACGAATCTATGTGGTATTCAGCTGTCATTATAATATGCGGCCAAACAACTCATAATTTATTCAATTAGATGAATTTCACATTGGCTTCTCGCCCTATATAACATTTTTGTTGTAGGTGATGTTAAAAGTTTTTATATTTTTCATCACCCTTTCATTTTGTAAGTTTATATTGTGCGTCAATGACCTCTTGACCATGTAAGAAGTGTTGTGATGTCCAATTGGCCACGTTCCCGTTATGGGTAAATGAGCAGGATCTTAATTGAGATCAATCATTGCCAATACTTACTCATTTTCTTTTTCATATCAAGATTAATTAAAAAGTTAAGGAAAAATTTCCCAATGCCCCTTGAATTATCCTCATTAATGTTTTATTTCTCTTAATTTGACCTCTTAAATTTTTAATTTCTTTCATTCAACTCCCTCCATTAGGATTTTTCATTAAATCCTAACGGAGTGGTGCAAAATTATTAAAATATCCATCTTTTTTTAATAATTTTTTTGTTCAAAATACAATGGGTATTTTGAAAATTTCAACAAGGTTTGATGGTGAAAACAGACGGAGGGAGTGAAGTGAGACAAATTGAAAGTATGATGGGACAAAGTGAGAGAAATCAAACATTGAGATGGTTATTTAAATCGCGTGGAAGTTTGGGGGACCTTTGTGAAGTTTCTCCAAAAAGTTATAATTGTTTTGACAAATTATCTAAAAGAGTAAGAATATTAATGATATATATTATACTTCACTATCACTCTTATTCTACTGAGCTGGTGTTGCAGTGCCCATTAGCTTTTTGGTTTTTTTTTTTTTTGTTTAACAGTGATTGATCTAAAGATTGATGAGCACTACCAGATGATCAGTTAACTGAGATAAGAGTGGGATTGGGATATGGTATATGGAATTACTCAAAGAATAATGTTATATACTACACAAATATCCCACCATGCTGACATGACATTTCCAATTTACCATTAATTTTTTTTTTATTTCTAATTAACAATGGCTGATCTAAGAGTGGATTAACAGTATTATATCAATATAGTGGAATAGTAATGTGGTATATAACATTATTCTATCTAACAAGGTCCAATACCTTTTAGCATATTCAACCAAGATGGTACGTGTCAAACAGGATTAACATCCTTTTTAATTAATCTCATCTCTTAAACTAGTTTCTTAAGCTTTGTCAATTCGATCAATGAGATGAACATGTTTATGGTGCAACATGACCATTGCATTATGGTAAAAATACCTAGTTTTCCAATTGACATATTCTGGTTGGCCTAGGCAAGAGAGGATTGTTATCTACTGAATTGTTGTTAATTTACCGTAGAGTTTGTGTCATCCTTACAATTTTCCACTTTATACTTTACTACATGAGCATAGAAAGCAGTTGATTTTGCCTTGCTATACTCTAACATCTTACCATTTATCATTGTATAATTTGAAGGCAGAAATTAATTAAAACGTTATAAAATTGTTTAAGATTATATACATGACATCAATTGCTATTGGGTGTTGATAGTGTTTTTCTGTTTTTAATAGCTAAGCTGAGTGGAAATAGACATTCTGGTGTTGTTTAATTTGCGGAATCAAACATTCTCTTTTGGCATTCACATTTTTGAGAATCTTATGCCCGAAAATATGGATTCCTAGAGGTTTATTTGGCAAATTGATTTCTGTTTTTGTTTATAAGAATTATTTTTTAGAACGAAAACATAAAATTGTTTTTTATTGTTTTTTCATTAAAAACATATTTGGCAAGTAAACAATTTTGTGAAAATAGAAAAAATAAATGAAAAATAAAGAAGTGTTTGAACAATTGTTTTTAAAACAATTTTCACACCAAAAAAAAAAAAAGAAAAAATAAGAAGACCAAACTATAAAAGTAAGCCTCCCAAGACCACACATGGTTGGGTCCATTCGTTCCGAGCACAAGGGCCACGTTGACTCAACCTTTGGGTTCCCTGCTCAATCGCAATTACATCAGTTCGGCTACACCCCGATGATCATTTGGTAAAAATCCAAGTCCAACAAAGAATTGGGCCTGAAAACGCATTTATTTTTTTATATGGGCTTTAAAGCAGTTGTTAAAAAGACCCACGGGTCCCATCTGAAGCCCACCAGTGAGTAACGAACCATCATGACCCATGGACCTTTCAAATGTCTATCTGCCCTGACGAAATAGAGATAAGTGCGGTGTAAATTCAAACCAAACAAGTTTCCCGCGCAAACATGGTGTCAAGTTGGCGCCGCCCTATTTGACAAACGATAAAAACGCGGCTCAACGTGGGCCACGTGTAAGAACACATAGGTTTAGTGCCCAGTGGAAAACCAAAAGCGTCGGTGACACCCCCACTCATGCTTAGCTGTCACCTATCCCCACCGCACGATCAAACCGACTTAGCTTCCTCCAATCTTCCCCTCTCTCTGCGCCACCGCCTTCGGGGCCACGATTCAAATTTCAAATATTTTCAAAACTTTGTTTGTATAAATATCATTGCTCTTCTCTATATTCGTATTTTCCAGTCATGGCTATTCACCGTAATAATTTATCTTGGTAGATTAGCAAAGGGTTGAGATCGTTATCGGACGGCTGAGAATGGAGGTAGACGAGAGATTTGAGGACGGGTGCACGACGCCGAGGCGCAGGGAGTGCCAGATCCCGGTAATCTCCGTTTGCCCGCCGCCGCCGAAGAAAAAATCGGTAAGTGGAAGGATAAGGGACCCACCGAAGAACGGGTATTTCCAACCGCCTGATCTTGACGCTCTGTTCACTGTATTTGCTTCCTAGAAGGCAAGTCCGGGTTTAGCGGTAGAGGGTATTTGATTACGTATATACAGGTAGTATTTGTCAGGACATGAAATTCCTTGTTTTGTTGCAAATCGTAGCAAATTGTTTTCTCAGATTGTTTCTTTACTTTTCCTTGGTAAATGTTAATGCGATATTATTTGTTCCCCAATAAATTATGCGATTCCTTCCTTCCTTCGCTGCGGACTTGTGAATTTTTAGCGAATTCTTTTTTTTTTTTTTTTTTGTGGTTATGTAACTTATGTGAGTGGGAGAGTTTTTTGTTAGCCTTGGCGGAACTACACCAAGACTTGGGGGGGCTTCACATGTCTTTCCCAATTTTCTTAAAAATATTCTTAATTAATTCTTTAAAAATTAAATTGTGATCCCCCAAGAAAGATTGGTTTGGAAAGCTGTCTTTATCGGCGGTCGACTTAATCCAAAACCCAGAAAAGTAAAAAGATCATCGCCTTAATATTATTCTTATATTTTTAAGTACAATTAAATGCAATAAATTTAGAGGAACCGTTGATTTAGCGCCGCTCTATGGTACACTAAACCCAATTCACAAGTTCATAGGGTTGTGGGCCTGGGCCTCATATCTAGTTAAAAAACAAGGAACAAAAGCCGGTGGGTTACATGTACACGCGTAATGCATGTGCCGCTGCAGATTACCAGATCTGAAGTGATAAAATTGATTTGGGATTATTTTACTTCGGAACAAACGGGCTTCGTTTGTAAAATTCTAGTGTTTGGTATTACTTTGTAGTCACCGAAAAAAGTACGTCATTGTTCAAGGTTTGAAATCCAATTTTATGAATTATTAATTAGGAGAGGAGAGAAATAAAAATAAGTGCTTGAATTTTTTTTTAAATAAGATAATAATAATATAATTATCAGTAGTTTCATAAATTCTGTGCACAATTTTTTAAATCAATAGAAGCCCTTGCATTCCCATCTTTTGAAATCAATGGAAGCCCTTGTATTTACAATCAACTCTTCAAATAAAAGTTAAATTTGAAAAAAAAAAATTTTTTTAATTTAAAACCACTTTTATTAAGGGTCCATTATAAATGCTCTAACATTACCTACATACAAGGTAATATATAATAAGTTATAGTTGGTAGAGGATGTATTATTGTCAATTCACCGCTTATGCAGTATGCAGAGTGGCACATTGCGTGACTACAGTACAATCTAACTGAGCTCACACGCTACGAGTCTATGACAGTGAAACTCTCGATCAAGATAAATTTCACCTTTAAAAAATAAAAAAAGAGATAAAATTTCGTCCTCTGGTTCCAAGTTCCAACAAAGTGCTTAGATTGTGTACTTTGTGTAATTTATAGGTACTAAGATAAAATGGTCACATGGTCCAGAGAGAAACCCACGCGGAAAAATTAGGAAGCACAAAAGATTGCCATGTAGCATTTTTCTATAAAATATGACAATAAAGATTGCAAGGTAATAATATATATAGTCTTCAGCGTCAACATATCATAAAAACCATCGTCACATTTAACTTTTAAAAAATCTTCACATTTACAGTTTCCACCACATCATATTCTTAAGAAATCTATATTATTTATTTAGAATTGTTATGGTACTTTTGGCGACAAAAATATTCAAAAAGACCCACAAGGCAAGGATCTTTTAAAAATATTGTATCATGTGTTGGGACAGTTTTCGATATGTGACTGCAGCTCCTAAGACAAAAAAAGATTAGATAAAAGAGTTTGTTGAAGCGGGCCAACGAGACATAGCACCGATGCCGAAATCAATTATCATGTTGAAGTGGATAATGGCTGAAAATGAAATAAGCTTAAGTTAAAGCAGGTGAATTGGGAAATTCAGAAGTCTTGTTACCTGGTTCGAGCGTGGCTCTTATAGACTTATAGTTGTTAATGATGTTTTTTGAGGCATTTAATGAAGCATCCAGAGTGAGTGCCCATGTCCCCTCTATTCTCAAGACCAGGGACGATACCCTCTAGGCAAAATGCTACGTGTCACCAAATTACGATGATTGTGGTTCTCAAGCCAAGGTGTTGATGAGACATTAGTCACATATGAGCAATGTAGCATTATAGTATGGGCGGATCCAGAAATTTTGGTGTGAGGGTGCTAAACTTTTTTTTTAAAAAAAAAAAAAAAAAAAAAAAGGGAGGAGAAAATTAATTTTTAAATGTTTATTTTATAAAAAAAAATTTATTTTTAAGCGATTTTTATTTTTTTGAGAGCCACCTTGTGGCTTGGGGGAGGGGGGGGGGCAAAAAAAATTTGGGAGGAGAAAATTAATTTTTAAAGTGTTGGAAGTCTCACATTGCGGGAGAAACTAGTCATTGTGCTCCTTATAAGGTTGTGACATCCCTTACTCTTCAAGGCATCTTTTGAAATTGAGTTAGACCCACCTTTCACATATTGTGTGAATTCTATTATGTTATCAAAGCAATGTTCTTAGTTTATGTGGTACCAATGTCACTTGTTTTTACGTGTTGGCTTGAATGTTCTCCCGCCATAAATTCTATTTAGTGCACCAAGACCTTTCTATCTCTCACAGCTGTGTAAATGATGAGTTTATTCAATGTATTCGAGGCAGCGTCACAGATTTATTAGAAATAAATTTGTATTTGCTATCTAATAAATTTCTTGAATATTCGGTCCAGTTTATTTATGGACCGCTTTAAAGAAATATTCATGGATGCAAAGAACTTGTTTTTCTTTTATAATTTAGAGATTGGAAGAAAGGTATGGATCCAATAAAATGTTGTGGGACCTGTCACATTTTAAATGTCAGACCATCAATTTTCATATATGTTAGACAATGGCCTGTGAACTTGTCAAAGTCTTATAGGCATCCACTTCAATTGATTCTATCATGTTAGACAATTTATAGCTTAATGGACGGTAGGATGTGAACTTGTCAAAGTCTAATGGACAACACTGAAACACTGCAAACATAGAGACTTGTACACTTAAAACTCAATAATGGTCTTCTATCACGGATCTACGATTCAAAAAAACTCAATAATGGTCTTTTGTCATGGGTCTACAATTCAAAAAATTTACTATTTTGCTTATTAATGCATTGCCAACCAACCCTTTAGAGGTGAAAGACAAATCTACCCTTATTAATTAATGCCCACCCACTTCCTTTATTGAGATACTATCTATTTTTCTTTTATATTAAATGGGTTTTATTTTTCTAGGCAGAGACGATTCAGAGGATTCATGGGGATTTTTTTAACAACAATCGTACGGCTAATAGCACCCAAGCCAAATCCCTCCTCTTTAAATATCCATGTCCAACGTATCATTTCTGTTGGGAAATATTTCCCTCAATCCAGCCCATCTGCATAACTTCTACTGGTGGATTGATTAAAACTCATTGGTCCTTAGTTTCAGACTTCTCAGCCTTCTCAGTCTCGGTCTCAGACTTCTCAACCTTCTTAGTCTCGGTCTCAGACTTCTCAGCCTTCTTAGTCTCGATCTCAGACTTCTCAGACTTCTCAGTCTCGGTCTTAGCCTTCTCAGTCTTGGTCTCAGACTTCTCAGTCTCGGTCTCAGACTTCTCAGCCTTCTCAGTCTCAGTTTAGTCTTAGTCTCAGCCTCAGCCTGCCTTAGCCTCAGCCTCAGCTTCAGTCTCAGTCAATTTAGGAAGCCTAATCTAGAAAGAATTATTATCGATATTAAAAATTATAATGAGATAAAGCAACAATGTGTAAAGGTACTGACTTAGGCATCGGAGTAGGATCTAGCTGGCACCCCCGGCAAGCCCCTTTGTTCATGTTTATTGTTTTGCAGCTATCAAAGAACTCTCAACAAAAGCATATGTCACCATACCGGAAACTGCACCAACAATTTCCATCCTCACCTGCCTTAAGCAAACAAGCGTTCTCTCTCTCCTCCTCGTCTCTGACTTCTAAGCCTTCTGTGATTCTGTCTCTCGTCGCTTTCTCTCTCTCTCTCTCTCTCTCTCTCTCTCTCTCTCTCTCTCACACACTGCAAAGCCTTCTGTGACTCTGTCTCTCAGTCACTCTGCCGTTCTCTCTTGTTCTCTCTCACTGCAAAGCCTTCTGCGACCTGTCTCTCAAATCTCATGGCCATGGCTACGATCTTTATTGTTTTTTTTTTTTTAACAGACTCTATCTGTCAGGATCTGCCGGGAAAACAGAACACGCTCGTGGTGTTCGGGGATTCCGTGTTCGATCCGGGCAATAACAAAGGGAACAGTTTGCCGTATGGGGAAACCTATTTTGGGTACCCCACTGGGAGAGTGTCGGACGGTCGGATTGTCCCCAACTTCATTGGTAACACATCATTCTTCCAACACATTTGTATTTCAAAGTTATTATTATCATTTTAATAATTTGTTTGTCCTTAAATTTTTACATCTTCATTGTTGCAGCGCAATTTGAGCAGTTGTCTCCACTGCCGGCATTCACTAAACCGGGTCAACATAGACTCACCACCGAAGGGGCAAACTTTGCTTCAATCGTAGCCACTGTTGCTGAGGGAGGAGATGTAAGTTCTCATTTTCCAAATTATTTTCTGTTTATTTGCTTCAAAAATCAATAGTACAATTTAATAACTTTATTATTTTATTTATTTATTTATTTATTTTAATAATTTCATGTACCCTTCCCATTGCAGCTTAACTACTTTAAGAATGCATCTAAATCATTCAACAAGGAATTTGGCGAGGCTGCAGCCAGTAAAGTGCTGAACAGAGCAGTATACCTGTTCAGCATTGGTTCCAATAGCTATATTGCAGCTTCTTGCAGTGATAACCCGAATGCATGGAGGAACGGTAGTCAGGCCGTTCGAAGACACTTTGTGGGGTGGGTGGTCGCCCACATAATTAGTGCCGTGGAGGTTAGTTTTTATTAAAGTTTTTCATTACAAAGTAAGCATTGGATAATCTAGTACTCCTTTTGATATTACTTTTGTTTTTCAGGATATATATAAGCTGGGGGGCAAAAAGTTTGCGTTTCAAAACTCTGGGCCTCTGGGTTTGGCGCTAGCTTTTAAAGCTTCTTCTAAGCTTGGCGGGTGTGCCCAGGAATGCACGCTGATGGCAAGGCTTCACAACAGAGCCTTGCCCATAGCGCTCCAAAATTTGGAGAAGAAGCTACCCGAGCCGATCAAATACGGGATTTTTGATTTTTATAATAGTCTCGGAAATAGGGCTAAAAACCCTACTAAATATGGTATGGTTGTCAAAATTTTCGTTTGATTCTAATTTTTTACTCGAGTCTAATTCTCACTAATCTTTTTTCTATCCTTGTTTTTGTTTTTTAAAGGTTTTAAGGTTGGGAACGCATCATGTTGCGGTGTCGGGCACTACAACGGTGGATTTGACTGTGGTGTCTTAAACCGCCCGTACAAAAATTGTAGCAATCCCAACGAATATGTGTGGTTTGATGGTGGACACAACACCGAAGCTGCGAACCACCAACTAGCCCAATTAATGTGGAGTGGCCCTCCGAATGTTGTTGGACCTTACAATGTCCAGCAACTTTTTGATTTTGCATAATAATTAAATTTGGATGTTTTCGTATTTTTTTTGTATGTTTATTTATTTTTGAATATTTTATATAATCTGAATTTTGAGTTATATCCTTATTTGATTTATTATTCTTAATTTTGTCAAAGCTTATCTTTTACATGCCGTATGAAAATTTAAACATGAAAAAACAAGAAAAATGATAGAATAAATGCAATAATGACAAGTTGACAACCCATTCTCAGCCTTCTCAGTCTTGGTCTCAGACTTCTCAGTCTCGGTCTCAGACTTCTCAGCCTTCTCAGTCTCGATCTCAGACTTCTCAGACTTCTCAGTCTCAGTCTCAGCCTTCTCAGTCTCGATCTCAAACTTCTCAGTCTTGGTCTCAGACTTCTCAGTCTCGGTCTCAGACTTCTCAGTCTTGGTCTCAGCCTTCTCAGTCTCGATCTCAGACTTCTCAGACTTCTCAGTCTCGGTCTCAGACTTTTCAGTCTCGGTCTCAAACTTCTCAGTCTTGGTCTCAGACTTCTC